>CM076574.1:219672021-219932719 GCA_034641835.2 Pinus albicaulis
AAACCACTTTAAGGTAAATTGTGTACATGTGTCATTTCTCCCACAAACTAAAGGCTTCCTCCCATTAATTTTAGATGTGAATTCTATACCATAAACTTTTAAAATAAAACTTTAAGATAAACTAGGCACATGTCATTTGCCTCATGATCTTGTGTCATTTCTCCCATGTCATATATATTTTTTATTGAATTTGTTTTTTTTCAAGGATAAGAAAACCTTTAAATATGGTTGAAAAACGGAAATTATGCATAGAATTTTCTTGCTATCTCAATCTAGGGAAAGCAGTGATTACATATGTGCTTTCCAATATTGCGACTAGCAAAGTCTTCCAAAGGAAAATGAATATACCAGGAAGAACAACAAACAACAAGGCATATTATATTGGATTGATAGAAGGCTTGGGAATATTGATGGAGTATGGATCAAATGGAATTGTAGTTTTCACCAATTCTGAACTTGTGTGCAACCAGATGAATGGTGTGTTCCAAGTTAAGAAGGAGAGGCTAAAACAACTGCATGGAATAGCAAACAATATTGTTAGCCAATTTCAATTTTTTAGTCCAAAGCATTGTAAAAATGTGAATAAGATGTCTGCTGATCTACTGCGTGGGGAAATGCCAATTCAGGATTCATCTATCAAAGATGAATTGCAATTATACAGAGCAATTCCAATGCAAGATTCATCTCTCAAAGATGAATTAGTGTTGAGACGCTCTCCTTCAAAATTTATTGATGGAAATTGTAACATATCTTGGATATGTGTGCGTTGTGTACTTATAAATGCATATTTTTTAATGCCCATGTGATTTTTTCAATTGTATACCAAGTGTGCTCCCACCACACCATGTAAAGCGCAGCTTGGTGAACTTCACATTTTTATAAAATTAAAATGCGGGGAATTCAACAAATTTTTGTTTAAATGGAGTTTTTTTTAATGCAGTTTCACTTCTTTTTTAATGACCATGTGTTTTTTTCAATTTTATACCAAGTGTGCTCCCACCATGTAAAGCGAAATTTGGTGAATTTATCATTTTTATAAAAAAAAATTTGCTTAAATTGAGTTTCACACATCAATTAGTGCTTTGAAAGTTGTGTTCTACATAATTTATGTACACTAAATTACATTAATTTTCTGAAATTTATTTTGTGTAAATGTCCACCAATAGATATATATATCATGGAGGATGAACGATGAAGATCAATAGAATCCCATATGGGGGATCAGGGATCGGGGGATGTTCATGGTATTTAAATATAATCTTAAATCTCCATACATGTGTGTACATATGGAATTGATTTTTTATTAACTTTGTGAGTTAAATTAGCCGCTAATAAGTTTCATTTTTTATTTTTTAGGAGCTAAGAGGAGAAGGGTCTCTACTCCATCCATGGAGCATGCCCATGGTTCACCCATTCGTGCTATGGTTCACGAAATTTAATCAATGAATATGTACATGTATTTATATGTACACATGAATATATTTTTCAATTGATTATAATTTGTATTTGTTTATGAAGCTTCTCTCTCATCTCGAGAGGTTGGTGGTGGTTCAAATCCCCTTAGAGGGCCATCAATGAGTGGTAGAAGGTTGTGTGAAGGTGGTGATATTTATTCCCCTGGAGGCCAATAAACAGCTTGTGGTGTTGGTTCTCAGCAGGGTCGTTCTGGGTCTAGTTCTCAGCAGGGTCGTTATGGGTCTCAACAGTTTCAGGGTGGAGAAGATGCTAACCAACCACGTCGAGGTTGCCATCAATTTCAATATTTTTTTCATTGAATTTGTACAAATTTGTTTACATGTGTTTTTTATAATATACAAAATTATATATATATTGATGCAGAGACTGAAAATGTTCCAAATATTGGTCAAAATAGACACAAGGTAGAATGCTACATTCAAGAAGAAGGTTGTCTACCCACCACAACTTATCCAGCCGAAATTTCTGATATACCATGGGAAACAAACATGGAGCAATGCACCTTACAAAGGTGTCAAAAACTTCATGAAAAATTGCGGAAAGATCTCATGGCTTTGACTCTACCTGCTGAGAGTCGACAAAGCCTCGAAATAGTTACACATTCATTGGGAAAAATTGTAAATGTGTAAAAAATTCTTGGGCCAACAACTGATACATTTGTAGAAGTGATGAGAAAGTGAAAAGAAACAGTAATAGGTCTTGATAAATGGGAGGATGTAAAACAAAGAGTTACAAAAGATATGGCAAAGTCAATGTTTAATTTCAAGGAAGGGCCAAAAAGAAAAATGCTGAAGGTGAAATATTTCAAGCACCCAAATATAGCTCACTATTTGTATGATAGGCACCTTGCAGCCTATGGAATGCTCCCATGGAACGACGAGGTTCCTGTTTATTTTTCACAATTGTTTTACGCAGAATTATTTTTTAATATGAAACCCAACTACAATGACCTTTTGTCAGAATTTTTTGGTCCGGGGAAAGGTCGATTGTATGACCGTAAGGGCACTAAGCGAGATGTGGAGTTTCCTCGCCCTGAGCCGCCATTGGTGAGTCGACCTTTTTGGGTTGAAACTCTACAGTCAGAGATGGATGCGACTTCTCAAATAAGTCGAGAAGCAAGGGATGTCATGATCGACAATGTTTACAGCGGATTGGGTGGAGTCGATGTTTGTCTAAATCGACAAAGAGCACATAAAAATGTACGTGCCAATTTTGTGTATTGTACAGATGAAGAGATTGACAACATGAATTTTGAAGATCTCTGAATATATGCAAATAATTTTTACAATGGTTTTCAAGACCTAATTCTTCATGAGGAAGAGGGTACGTGAACGGTATGCATTAATGACCTTAGGGTTCAATTATTTTTTACATGTATACATGTGTACATTTTTTAATAAATACATGTGTATGTACATGTATAAATTTATTTGTATGTACATTAATATAACAAACATGTATCATTATATGTTAAAACACCATTTGTAGTTGTCACGCATGATGAGTGACGAAAATGTTAATATCACGTTTGGGACCTCTGGTTCAAACAATGCAGATAGGTCTCACCATCAAGATATGTTGGAAAATGTTAGTGTTTTTTAAGTGATATTTTTAAAATAAATAATTGTACACACATGTACATGTATGTATATATAATGATAAAATGTTTTAACAGATTCTGATTCCGTCTGATGTTTTTGGGATGGCGGTACCTTCTTCTTCCTTAGGAGATGTACCTTCTACTTCCTGTGGAGATGTGCCACAAGTATGGACAATTTTTCACTTTTAAAATTTATGTTTAAGTTATATATATATATATATATATATATATATATATATATATATATATATATTCCACCTCAAAAAGTTCCATTAAAAAATTAGATATATATATCTTTATATCTTGAGTTATTTTAAATTTTTTGATTTTAGGTTCCTATAGAAGATTTATTTAATCCACGGACTCTAGCGACGGAGATAGGAACATCCACAACATTTCAACCATTTGAACAAGTTGTCTAACTTATTTTCTAATATTATTGAAAATAAGTTTATATATGTACACATGCATTTTCATTTGAAATTTTTTAATATATATATATATATATATAACTTTACACGTATATTGTATAGTTTACTGTTGCAGATGTTCTCTGGAGGGGGAACTTGTAGCAGGTGAAGAAATGGAGAGGGAACCTCAAGAGGTATTGCATGATTTTTTTTTTTATATTTTGTTTTTTACATGAAGTTCTATATATATATATATATATATTCTCACTGATTTTTAAAACATCAAATTTTAATGTTCAAGTACATGTGCATTGTGTACAGGTTTCCCATGCTTCGCATGATAGTGCGCGGATTGAGACCCTGATAGGAAGGACGCTACATCCATCTTTATTTGATGGACATGATTTGTAGATTTGATTTCAAGATTTAGATAGTCTTAAATTTACTTTTTTATATATTATCTAGATGCACTGCCATATATATATATATATATATATATATATATATATATATATATATATATATATATATATATATATATAACTTGATACAATTTGATACTTGTGAGATCTACAATTTTTGGACATATTTTATGAGATCTACAATTTTTGGAAATATTTTATTACAATTTTAATATAATTTTTTTTGTTCCAGAAAGTTAAGTTTTGGATGGTTTTAGTACTTTTTGCATGTGAATGTGAAGTAATTTTGTTATGTAATTTGTTTGGTTTTTTAAAATTTTAAGTTTTGGATAATTGAACTACTAGTAATGTTGTCATCTATAAATTAATGTTTTGCTTCTGAACTACATTTGTCATGTTATGTAATGATGTGTTATAATTTGTTTTGTTTTTTAAAACTTAAGTTCTGGATGGTTTCAATCTACATTTGGCACATGTGATATAATGTTAAATGATTCTATTGGATAGTTGAACTATACTTTTCATGGCATGTGAAGTAATGTTGCACGATATATTTAATTAAAAAGTTTTTAAAACTTATGTTTTGGATGGTTTCAATCTACATTTGGCACATGTGATATAATATTAAATGTTTTTATTGGATAGTTGAACTACAATTGAATGGCATGTCAAGTAATGTTGTGATATAATCAAAAGGTTTTTAAAACTAAGTTTTGAATTAATTTTGTGATATAATAAAAAAGAGTAAAGAAGTAGTTATATGTAAATCCCTTTAATTTTGATTTATTGTTAAATGTTTTAAATGTTTTGATATAATGTTAAATGTTTTGATCTAAGTTTTAGATGGTTTCAATCTACATTTGGCCTATGGAAGACTCCCATACATAGACATCGGAAACACTCTGATGCTCATGTAGCTTGGTGGGGGTAGGAGGAGGGGCAGATAGCAGCCACCCTCATTCGGGTAAATTAAAAGACGCAAAATTTCACTTCACCAGCACTATGGTCATACCTCGAATTACGGCGACCATTTCTGTCTTTTTTCAGGAGGAGCCGCAAGATGAAGGTGTCTCTGGTTCCAGGAAGTGGCGGAGAAATTCCACCATTCCAACCCATCAATCCCAAGACACCAGGAATTCGACATCTCTTCCAGTCAAATCTGGCTCGACGAGCTCCAGCAGCGATGGCACAAGCAGTGGAAGCTTGGCCTATGTGGAGAAAAAGCTCAAATACGACTCTGGCTCCTCTTCCATTTCGGAGAGCTCCTCCCAATACTCCAAGGAAGTAGATGATGATCCGGAGGACTACAGTTGTCCAATTGTGGAGGAGAATCCCCCTACACACATCGATAACTAGCCTGATGTCAGGTCCTCTTTAGCTTTTTTGAACTTTTGTCATTTTTTGAAATCACTTTGCTTATGAACATTCTATGTCTGCTGGTTTCTCGATATTGGGTAGCATATTCTAGGCTGGTTTCCCGATTATGGGTAGCCCCTTTTTTGTTTTTTTTTATTCAGACCCCCTCTGGTGTTGGCTAGTTAGGCAACCCAGGAGACGGGTCTCGCTATGTACATTATGTTCAATATCAATAGATTAAACCAACTTAGAAAAAAATATATATATAATGTTAAATGTTTTGATCTAAGTTTTAGATGGTTTCAATCTACATTTGGCCTAGATGGAAGACTCCCATGTGAAGTATTGTTTTTATTCAATCAAAAAGAGTAAAGAAGTAGTTATATGTAAATCCCTTTAATTTTGATTTAATGTTAAATGTTAAATGTTTTGATATAATGTTAAATGTTTTGATCTAAGTTTTGGATGGTTTCAATCTACATTTGGCCTATGGAAGACTCACATGTGAAGTATTGTTTTTATTTAATAAAAAAGAGTAAAGAAGTTGAACATTATCTCTTTAATTTTGATTTAATGTTAAATGTTAAATGTTTTGATCTAAGTTTTGGATGGTTTCAATCTACATTTGGCCTAGATGGAAGTCTCCCATGTGAAGTATTGTTTTGATTTAATCAAAAAAATTATAGAATTAGTTATATGTAAATCCCTTTAATTTTGATTTAATGTTAAATGTTAAATGTTTTGATATAATGTTAAATGTTTTGATCTAAGTTTTGGATGGTTTCAATCTACATTTGGCCTAGATAGAAGACTCCCATCTGAAGTATTGTTTTTATTTAATCAAAAAGAGTAAAGAATTAGTTATATGTAAATCCCTTTAATTTTTATTTAATGTTAAATGTTAAATGTTTTTATCTAAGTTTTGGATGGTTTCAATCTACATTTGGTGTTAAACACCATGTTAAGCACACACATGGTGTATGAGAAGAATAAATACACACACACAAGAGACTCAACACAATGAAGGATAAGCGTGAAAGGCTTTCTTATTTTTTCCATTATACATGATGTACATTTATAATACAATGGGGCGACTCTTGGTTTCATATTCCAAGGTCACTTGGACTCCATTGTGACTTTTCGCATTCCACACCTACCCATGTAGGATTAGGTGTTCGAACATCCCCCCTTAATCCGAAGGGGTATGTGTGAGTCCAAGAAAAGAGTTGTAATACAAATCTACAAAGTATACATGGCAGCACTTGGGCTGAATCAACTCTCTGAAATGTTGGAAAAAAGAGGTGGTTTAAGGATGACCACAAACACTGGAATGAAAAACTTGTTGCAGTTCTCGGAACTCTTCCAAAACTGGCAAGAAGCTGAAAGCTTCTGCTAGAGGAATTGTCTCTCATAAAAAAGGGAGACCTTCAACCTAAAAGAAGGGAGGTCTACTACCTGTGATGGTTTTAGGATTACCAACAACTCTGGAATGCTTGAAGCATTTCCTGGAACTCAACCAAAGCTGGCAAGAAGCTGAAGGCTGCTAAGCTGAAGGCTTCTGATAGAGGAAGTGTTCCTCATATATGAAAGGGAGACCTTCGACCTAAAATAAGGGAGGTCTACTACCTTGTGAAGGTTTTAGGTTATCCACCAACAAAAGATGATGGTCTAAGGTTGTCCACCAACCGAAGTCATGCTCATGGGCATCCGTGTATCTGGCTACATATCTGAATGACGAATTGTGGCTCAGGCTCACTTGAATTGCTGGCTACAACTCTGAACATGGAGTGAGAGATTGTGGCTCAGGCTCGCTTGATCTGTCATCGAAGCTTGTACATGACCACCATTTTCCCCCCTGTCAGGGACAAGGTGAGATGATGGCAAAAACTCAACTGCAAGTTTTCTCAATATCCGTGAACAAGTTCTAACATGTGTCGTAAAAATCTTCTTGGTTGTTGATGCCCATTACCAAGAAGCGATCCATCCAAGATGAATCTTGGTTCTTGCAGGAGGCTTGTGTCTGAAGTATATGTCTGAAGAATGAGTGTGCCGACCATAGTGCTTGCATGGATGAAGATCAAAACAGTGATCTTTCATATGGCCAACTTGATCAAAGTGTTGGAATTTCACAATCTGTTGTTGTTGCGGAGCAGGATCTGGAATAGCTGCAGGTGAACTGTCATATAGGAATCTGACACTCTGAAATATGGTGGGCTTGGTGTAGTCTGGAATATGAAAGGTCACATCCTTGTCATATCCAAGACCAGTTTGGTGCTGCTTGTGGACAAGCTCTTCCCAAGGTCTAATGATGGGCTTATGAAGTGCAGGCTGAGTGGCTACATCTGCATGAAAATCTGCTCTCATGCAATGAACTGAATGAGGATCAACTGCAACTTTACCTTCTTTCTTCTGATGAGAGTCCTTCTCAATCCTCTGAAAAGAAACATGTTCAGAATGGTGACTCTTTTGCTGAAGTTCATCTTGCTGAAGCTGAGATTCCAACTGCAAAAACTCAATCTTTTCTTGTGCATCTTGCAAACAAATTTGAATGTTACAAAGAGCATCCTTGCTCATTTTTATCACATCATCAACATTTGAATGAATGAGGTTATTCAACAACTCTAATACCTCATTGATTTTGGCCATTTTCAACAACTTAGGCTCAAAAAATGAAAGGGTTTCGGCTTCAACCGAAAATGCACCCGTTTACAATGTGATTCAAAAACAAGTACAAATGACTCCAAAGAATTTCCAACTATGGAAATCTCAAAGTACAAAGTGTGCTCCTCAAATGATGGAGGACAATCAACAATGACTTACATCAACAACTCAAATTCACTGATTCCAACTATGAATGAAGAGGCAATACAATGTCAATATAATAGAATATCTCTACAAAATATGTGCAGCTGAAAACACTTGTGCAAGAGGCCTTTGAGGCAACTGAAATTTCCTTCAAAGAGTTGTTTTGAAAATGATGGCAAACTTGTCTTCTTATGTAAAATTTCTTCAAAAAATCACCCTTATGTCAATGTCAAATCTGCAATTTTCTCTATGTGTTCACTTCATTTTCTAATATGTCATTTTCTCTTCCTTTCTACTATTCATATCTTCTCTTCTCTCCCTGCTGTTTTTTTTTTTTTAATTAAAAATTAATTAAAAAAATGGGAATAATTAAAAATGGAAGTAATTAAAAAAAGGGTAGGGAAATTTATTTGTGTGGGGGGTATTATATGGGGGTATATTAATGGGGATGGTGGGGGATATTAAATAAAAAAATAAAATGGGAATGTATATACGTAAAGGGGGGAGAGTTGAAAAATGAATTTAAAGAAGCGAGGGGGGAAGTATTATGTGGGAGAGACAGATATTAAAAATAGAGGGGTTATATTTATGGGGGGAAGGTGGATATTAAAAAAAAAAAATTAAAATTTTAAAAATTATTAATAATGAGCGTGTGAGGATAGGAAGTAAGGTAGATGTGGGAGGAAGTTAGAAAGAAGGGAGTCGTTGTAAGGAATGGGGACGATGTAGGTTAGTTAAAGGAGTGGCACGGGAATCGTGGGAGGGGCGGATATTAAATTAAAATTAACGCAGATGGGTGGGGCGTTGAGAGTGAGGCCGGTGCAGGGTTGTATAACGCAGAGAGGGGGAGCAATAGGAAGTGTGGGAGCACTGGTTAAGGTGAGGGCATTGAGCGTGGTAGCAGAGAGGGTTGTGGAGTGATAAGGAGGGTCGTAAGGTGGACTGTGTTTTGTTGAAGTGGTGAGGTGGTGCACGGATAGGAGGGTCGGGTATGGGGGGTGAGGCCGAGAGTTGCAGAGTGGAGCGATGTGAGGAGCAGGCCATGGAGCGGGATAGGGTAGCCGTAGGGTGAGGAGCAGGAATGCGTTAGGAAAGATTTGGGACAAGTTGCAGTGAGGATCGGGGGTCGGGGTTTGTATGAACAGTTTGGTTTTTTTTTTTTTTTTTGTATGAATAAGGGGGGTCAAACGATAGGGAGGATAGGAAATGTTAGCATAGGGATGGAGGTTTTAGATTGTAATGGGTTGCAGAGGAAAAGGGGGCCCGAAAGGCCGAAAGGATTTTTTTTTTTTTTTTTTTTTTTTTTTTTTTTTTTTTTTTTTTTTTTTTTTTTTTAAAGAACAGCAGCAGAATTTTTCTTCTAAAATGTATTGCAGAATCTTGTAGACTAGGAGGAAAATTTAATTTTCTCAGCAGCAGAGAATGAGAATGCAGAATTTTCCAGAAGATTTCAGCAGTAAAACCCAGAAATTTACAGAGATTTTTCAATGGAAAAACTCAGAAACCTTTTCCATTAAAACCAAAAACTTTTTCCCAATTTAAAACACTATTCCAACAGCTCTTTAAGATGCAGAATTTAAAAGACAGAAATTGTAGAGAAAATTAGAATGAAAACCTTCAGATGGGCAGTGCTGCCTTCTTCAAAACCAATGCTTCCAATTTCTGAATGCTGCGATTTTGAATGATGCTCTTCTCCAAGATAAAATTTCTGAATCCTGCGAAAATGTCTGCTGCAAAAACTCTTTAAATGCTGCAAAAATGTCAAGAATTTTGTAGATATGCACAGGCCATAAACACAAATGGCTCCTTCAAAGTGGATCAGAGCCAGCAATCGCCCACTCTGATACCATGTTAAACACCATGTTAAGCACACACATGGTGTATGAGAAGAATAAACACACACACACACAAGAGACTCAACACAATGAAGGATAAGCGTGAGGCTTTCTTATTTTTTCCATTATACATGATGTACATTTATAATACAATGGGGCGACTCTTGGTTTCATATTCCAAGGTCACTTGGACTCCATTGTGACTTTTCGCATTCCACACCTACCCATGTAGGATTAGGTGTTCCAACATTTGGCCTATGGAAGACTCTCATGTGAAGTATTGTTTTGATTTAATAAAAAAAAGTAAAGAAGTTGTACACTATCCCTTTAATTTTGATTTAATGTTAAATTTTAAATGTTTTGATATAATGTTAAATGTTTTGATCTAAGTTTTGGATGGTTTCAATCTACATTTGGCCTAGATGGAAGACTCCCATGTGAAGTATTGTTTTGCTTTAATCAAAAAGATTTTAAAACTCAAGTTT
The DNA here is from genome assembly GCA_034641835.2 of Pinus albicaulis. Lineage (NCBI taxonomy): Eukaryota > Viridiplantae > Streptophyta > Pinopsida > Pinales > Pinaceae > Pinus > Pinus albicaulis. The sequence continues at coordinate 219,682,411 of CM076574.1, forward strand.
TGGATGGTTGAAGTACATTTGGCATCTTAATATTGCTTTCGATCTCTACATACTCTTGTTTGAGCGAAAAAAATTCCAATAGGAAGAACATAGCTTTTCAATGCAACTAACCATATCAATTGAGCTCTAATTGAAAAAAAAGTAAAGAAGTAGATATATGTAAATCCATTTAATTTTGATTCGAAATATAAGAAGTAAATATATGTTTGTTGAATTCGGGTCAATGTTATTAATGCACTCAAATAGGTAGCCTTGTTGATTTATAAATTGGTAAATTGATGACATTCAGTTAATTGCATTCTACAACATAGAACATATCCGACCATTGGACAAACAAATTTTGTACTAGATCATTTTTCATCAATGCACATAGTAAAACTACTTGAACAATTAATTGCATTCTAGAACATATATATCCAATACATGTAAAATTTTTCATCAATGCACATTGAACATATCTGACCATTGGACAGACAAATTTTGTACTAGATTTTCATTCAGGAATAGAGATGTGAGTCAAAGCACGTGCATGTACCAAAAAAAAATGTACATTTGCAACCACTTGCACAAATAACATAAGCAGCTCAATTTTTAGTTGAGTACTAGAAGTTATAAAACATATTTAATCCAAAGAGAATAAATTGTTGAGCAGCTCAATCAAAAAAATTCCAATGGAATGCCATCTTCAATAATCCGTTCATGATCGGATTTTGAAATTTTCCATTTCTTAATTTTCGTTTTTTTCTTTGATTGAACCTCTATCAAATTTATGCGTGTTGCACACACCAAGTGACTATATTGACAACTTATGAAATCAGGTTCATAGTCTTCAAAGTAAACAAATTCCCCACTTTGATTAGTTTGTCTGAAAAAATAACCTTTCAGTATAATAGATCCTCTTTCATATTGAAATCTGTGATCATTATAGTTTTCTAATAATTTCATTTTTCCTTCAGTGCAACGCATCAAATAATACTTCACATTTTCATCGTTGTCAATAGGTGCAATTACAATGAAAACATCTCCTGCACAATCAAACAAACTTAACAAAATTATACATATTTAAATTTATTTCTAGATCTTTAAATCATTAGAAAGCAATTCAAATGTTACCTTCTCTAACAAGATCAGAAACTCGATCACCATCAGATGATATATTAAAGTTTTCTCTGATTGCATTTCTTCAAACATTGCAATAGATATTTTTCCCTTTGTATTTAGCTCTGTATGTTTCCAATCGTTTACATACATTTTGTTTTCACAAATGTCATTGGATTTTGTGTTGTCTATGAAAACATGACAAAACAAGAATATTTTTTTTTATCCAATGCAAACATATTTTTGGACGACGTTGTTTTAATTAAATGCAATTTTCGAGTCCCTTTTATTGTTTCAATGTAATTTCCAATTGATCTATCTACGTCTTTGATCCCAATATGCAAGAAAAACCTTTATATGGAAAATTCAAAGAAGAATGTAAATATAATTTCAAAATACAATCAAAGATAATCATGCACGATAAAATTATATTTCCAAAAAAAATTATATTGAATATACCTTCACACTTCCCTTGATGGGTTAGTCTCATGGCTTAGAGCATCGATGCACCATTGAACAGCTTCTTTCACGTCCACAAGTCGGCTTGCAGAGGGGTTCATTTGATATATTTGAAGTGTTTGTTTTATGCATGCCCCTACACCGTCATGTTCTCCTTTTCCATGGCCAGTCTCAAAGAAATTCCAACAATTTTTAATGCGGGTTTTCTTATGAAGACAACACAACCAAAAGAATGATCATGTAGATTTGAATTTACCTGCGCATCTGTCTGACCATATCCAATGTTCATTGAATGTTATTCCATGATTTTTCAAGGAATCATCAATTTATCCAAAACAATGTTGTACAAAATATGTATCATGTGTATGATCGTCACTGATATAAAAGTGATATTCTTTAATGATATGTCGATTTTCACTCATGCTTTCTATATGATCGATGTTTTATTCAGCATGTATGTATAGAATATGGACGAGCATGGATACTTGGTCAGAATGATAGTATTCACTTTGAATTTCTTTTTGTGGAACAAATGTGTAGTTTTATGCAAAATCAATCACTGACAAAATGGTCCCTAGAAAAAAAAATTCATGATATTTTTTGAATTACAAATCTTGCCATCGAGCTCTATGGGAATGGATGGTGTATTGTAAATTTTTGCCTCAAACTTTCTCCAAATTTCTATCACAAAAATTTCGTCTTCTCGTTATTCAATTCTTTTAACACTATTTTCACCTTCAATCGATGTATGGATATATTCATATCTCTTCCATTTCACTTTCATGTTGGACAATGATTGATCATTTATATCAGTACGATATTTTTTTTTTTAAATTTAATCAAATTTCCACAATCATCACATTTTTTACCACGAACACATTTCTTTTTGTAAAATAGTTCATCGCTTTCTCTTTGACATAGAATTTGAGATATGAAATCACGGATAGTGGAATGAGGAGGTGAATCCTTCCATAATGTTCTACCAAAATCAAATAATGTGTCATAATATAACTCAAATTCCACATGATAACGACAACAACAAGTGTCGCGTATGGTTATAGGTTTTACATACCATGGTTTTTGTTGAACAAAAGCACTGATTGAAACATGAATTTCATGATTCTCTTCTTTGAACTTGTTGAATAACTCTATCTGAGTGGTTTCCAAGAAATATTTTTCATGTTCTTGATACTAATTTCGTGCTATTCTTCTTCGCATCACATGCTTTGCAGTTGGCGAAACATGCGAATTGTTCTTCCAATATTCATATATTATTTTTTAACATTTTCTCGAAGTCTATATTTGTATGGTTGCCTAGAAATAGCTCTCCAACAAGCGAGTTCATCATTTACATCTATTTGCAGCCGAAATTTCCAATGTTTGTGCAAAGTTTTTCGCGAGGTTCCTAATGCTCGTGCCATAGATGTTACCAAATGATTCTTTTTAGTACTTGCTGAAACCATTTCCATATGTATTCCTCTACGTACAATTGAAACATTTTTCTGTCTAGATCTCCTAATTGAATTTATAGCACTAATTATATTTTGTATCACATTTTCCTTGATTTTTTTTTATCTTTTGTTGATTTTCAAATACCTAGTAGTGTTGTAGCTTCTTTTAATTTCCTTAATGATAGGAGTCCTTTCAACATTTGAGCTTGAACTGTCACTTGCTCCTTTATGAAATACGTTTCAAAAGTGCGGTTAACACGATATCGTATATAATGGTCAAGTTCTTTATCTCCATATGTTTGAGTGTCAACATTTTCTAACATCTCATCATCGACATTGATTTCATCTATACATATTCGAATAAATAGTACATAATAAGTTTACATATTCAAGAAATAACTAAATTAATAAATATATGTATAATTTCAATAATACGTGCATGTGTTCAATATATATATATATATATATATATATATATATACCTTGTGATTCAATTTCTTCACTTGAATTTCTTTCGATATTTTCACCATCTTCAATCATTGGTTCAATATCTCTTTCACTTTCTCTTTCAAAATTTTGTATCTCATCATCAATGTTTTGAGGAATATCTCTCTCTGTTTACATTGAAAAATATTTTTCAAATTAGTTAATCGAATAAAAATTAAGCTTCACATTTTACACTAGGAAAATTTTAAATATATCAATAGATCATAATATGTGCATTTACATACTTGCTTAAATTTCTAGTTGAGGTCGATTTTCCCCTTCAATATTTGAGAGTGCTTCTATCTTTCTTTTGCAATATTGTCTCGTCTCTTCTCTACGTTCCTCAGGGTCTCTTTTTCGATCATATTTTCTCGCACAATTCCTTCGATTTCCCATGATAATAGAGTATGAAGTTCAAAAACATTCCTTCAAAAATTTAGACAATAACTCAATTAGAAAAAGCATCACAAAATATTTAATTTAAAAAAAAAACTCATTTTAAAAATTTTGCAAAAAATACATACTACAATCCAAAACATTTACTTTAAAAAATCCGAGAAAAAATGTCTTATAAAAATGAAACGAAGCTCAAAAGATTTACTTCAACTCAAAACACGTACTCTTAAAAAATGTCACTTCAAAAAATGCCACCAACATAAGAAAAAAACGTAACTTTAAAAAAGACTTCAAAAAAGACTTCTAGAAAATGTTTTTTTCGAAATTAAGCTCAAATACATACTTTAAAAAAAATGAAGCACAAAAAATATATAAAAAAATGCATTACATACCTCCAAGAAATGTCCTTTGAATGTACGTCCAAGAAAATTCCTTAAACCCAAAACAATTCTTTGCAAAATCAGACCACCTTCAAGAAATGTCCTGCAAGAAAAGTCTTTAAACCCAAAACAATTCTTTGCAAAATCAGATTGCCTTTCGAAATTAAGCCCAAATCTATACTTTCAAAAAAAATGAAGAACAAAAAACATCCAAAAAAATGTATCACATACCTCCAAGAAATTTCCTTTGAATGTACGTCCAAGAAAATTCCTTAAACCCAAAACAATTCTTTGCAAAATCAGACCGCCTCCAAGAAATCTCTTCCAAGAAAAGTCCTTAAACCCAAAACAATTCTTTGCAAAATCAGACCGCCTCCAAGAAATGTCCTTAAACCCAAATCTCCAAGAAAAGTATTTAAACCCAAACCAAGACCTTTGTAAAATCAGACCAAATGTGTGAAATGTGTGAAAGTTATGAATGATTTCACGGCAATTTGTATTGTCGTGAAATGTTTTTTTGGAGGGGCTTCGCGAAATTTTCCGGCCGACGGAAAAGTAGGCAGAAGTTCGGCCGAACTTTGAAAAAAAATTCGGCTGAACTATTACGGTGTGAGACTTAATGGCCCGTTTGTGCAAAAAATATTTCGGCCATACTTTTTATAAAATTTCGGTCGAACTAATGCATCACCAGTTACGTAGACCCAAGCTCTGAATATGTTTCTACAACATTGGATTGATTAAACTCCATGAAACATTCTCAATTAACTGTTAGAACCAAGACAAGCATTTTCAGAATTGAATCTACTTTTAGGAAATACAACTTTTATGAGATTTCATGAATATTTACTAATTTTAATTAATTTTGTAATAAAACGGGTGCAAACAATTTTTGAGCATCATTGTGATTCAGTGAAATCAAAATTCTGTATCTCCCAAAATACATTGTAAAAAAAATTGAAAAAATTATGGGGCATTAAATTGGTCCATCGTCTCTAATGGGTAGCTTTTAGATTTTTAGTTTATAACTTATATGTTAAGAAATTTTTTGCGTCGCGAAACATACTCAAAATACGCATTTTTTTCATATTGGATTAGTTCAAAAAATTCTAGTAATTATGATATGCATCCATTGGTTTTGTAAATATGATGAAACCGAAGTAGACTCTGTCTAGATTGTTGTAACACATTTTTTTTCTCAAAAACACAAATTTTCAAAGAATACAACATTGTGTATTAACATGACTTCTTATGAATCCTTGGATTGTTAAAAAACACACACTCAAAGAAACACTAAGATGACATATCAAATGTGCATAAAAAAATTCCAAAAAATAAGTAATAGAAAGCTAACAAAATTTATGACAACTTTTATTTTTGTTGCAAAATGAAATTCTAAACAGAAAAATTGTTATAGTTTGCATAAAGTTGAAGAACTCAAAAAAATGAAAGTTTTTTCTCGAAAAAGGGCAAAAAGTGTAACCCAACTTCACATTTTCACCCATGTTCTATTTTTTTTCTCTTTCCTTAGAACAACATTAATTTTTTGAGTTGCTGGTCCCTGTAGAACATTAAACATATGTGAATTAATATATTGATTGAAACATGTTATCTAATATTTTTAAGTATATTATTAATGAAAATTAAAAAAAAAGAAACTCATATTGGATCGATAGTTTTTTTCATTCACCTAATTCATCCTTTTGGAATTTTTCCATCAAGATTTTACGCTCTTCTAGTCTTAGATCATAAATAATCTTATCAAGCTTCGTCATTTTGTGGTTCTGCATGATACATAGTAAGCAATACATATTTGTTAAACTTACATATAGTTCAAAAATAGTAATTTCTCTAAAGAATTTACAAAGAACTTGTCTTTTTTCTCTTTTCTCAATGTGCTATCAGTATTTTTGTTACTTGGTATTTTGTCAGCCATTCATTTATCAATATGAAACCTATACCATACCATTAATTAACATATTTTATAAATAAATCACAAAATTTTCAGGTAAAAAAATAGTAATCAAGAAAATGGTGAGCCTTTCAATGAGTACCCATCGACGTCGGTGCGATGTGTTCTTATAAACACACCTCCAAAGTAGTAGAAACATCATGCAGTGCTCTCTTTCAACAAGGAGACTTGGTGCATTATATGTTCACTAGTGCACTGATTAACACAGACAAATTAATAAAAATCGTATAGTGTTAGTTTCTGTATCATAATAAGTCGTGGAGGAGGTGGTGTGGCATGTTCACAAAATACACCAAGAAAACAGGGGACCATCGCACAGTACTCTCTGTCAACAAGGAGACCCGGTGCGTTATATGTTAACCAGTGCAACGATTAGAACAAACATAAAATTAAAAGTTTTTTTAATCAAACAGTACATGTGGAGTGCGTTTTAATGATATAGCGCACCGGTGTGCTAATTTACGCTAGGTGCATGGATTAAGAAAAATCTATTTTTAAATTGTTTTTATCTAACAGTATGTGCACAGTGTGCTATAATAAAATAGCGCATCGGTGTGCTATTTTACATAGTGCCCACAGATTAAAAGAATGTTTTTTATTTTCTTTATCAAAAAATACGTGTGCGATGCATTGTAATAAAATAGTGCACTGGTGTGCTATTTTACACAGGGTGCATCAATTAAAAAAATCCTATTTTTTTTTTAATTCATGCAAGGGCCGACATGGATTGGGATCCGTCTCTGCAAGTCATCCCGCGAGTTATATGTCATAGGCCTATATATATATATATATATATATATATATATATATATATATATAGCAATACAAACCCTATAAATCTAAAATGAAAAGCCCTAATTCTGATGTCACGGAAATAAGAATAAGGAAGTGCAGAAACAAAAAGAAACAAGGGTTTAGCATAAGAATGGAATTTTTTTGTTTTTGTTTTTGTTTCTTTTTCTTTTTCTTTTCTTTTTTTTCCGAAAATGAATAGTAAAATTTAAAATTTTTACTTACCATGTATTAAATCAAACATAAATGTTAAAATAACAATTATTATGTAAAATCTAATCACCTGATGGTTTGAGATTCTATATTATAGGGTTTGAAGCACAAAATGTTTGAAATTATAATTCTTTGAATAGTTCTGTTCGAAAGTATTTCGCCGCTCCATAGTGCTCTCATTCTCTCTTGCTCCAGTTATGTATGTCGTGCAAATATCTCCCTGAAAATTTTCGCAAAAATAATGAAATAATGAAATTTTTTTACTATTTAAAGAATCTTTCTATGAAATTAGATTTTTGAAAATAATTTGCCACCCATTTTTCAATTTACAATTTTTTATTCACTTTAATAAAATAAAGTTGAGTTTTTTTTATTTGAGGATATTTGGTGCTTTTGTTATTTAACCGCACTGATGCGTCAATTAATAACACATCACCGGTGTGCAGTAACTAAAATGCACCTGTGCGGTTAACTGTACATTAGCACCGATAATAATAAGTCCATTTTTAAGGCACCAAAATTACTTTTAGGTATGTACATCAAAATTTATTGTTGATTTTGATCAAATTCAGGGAGAAAATATCATAATTATATCAAATGAACAATTCTTGAAAATCCATTTCATTCCATAATATTTCTCAAAGTCCATCGTGGAGTTCTCCCTATCCATCTCGAGATGTAATATTTACTTCAGATTTTATTTATATTTTCATTATATAATTGAATTTATTTATTTATCCATATTAATCAGCTAAATAAAATTATGTGTACAAATTTGCAGGTTCATGCAGATTCAGAATCGAGTTCAAATGCACAAAATATTCAAACATATCCAAAATGTCGAAAGCTCTTATCAGGAGCAACATACCTCGAGGCGTATTTGGTAGATGAAAATGGACAGTCGCTTCACCCTGCCAATTGTAACATTGTATCTTCTAGCCACAATCCTGGGACAATAATGGTAATAATAATTTTTTGGTATATTAATGTAATTATTTCAACATCAAACTAATTAATCATGCATTGTCGGTGTGCTTACTAATTAATATCATAGAATTTGTACTAATCATGTTCAAATATATTTTTTGAAATTATTAGGATTCTAGTGATGAGAGCGACCTACCTACCATCTTCCATTGCACCCCATGATAATGTCAAATCGAGAGAAGTCTAAATTAAGAGAAAAACTCAAAGAGGAATGATACCAAGAATGGTTGAATCAACCACCTATTCAATTCCCACTATGTCCAGATTCACCAATTAGGAATGACTACAACAATAGTAGTTATTCACAAGCTAGCAATGGATGCAATCAAATGGAGGTTGGTATGGATGATTACTTAAGGGATACAATTGTCATGGAGACAATGTTGTTAGATGCATTCCTAAAAGATGATCAGTTAGGGGATGATGCTCATATCACTAATACCTTTTTCGAAAGCCTTAAATTTTCTTCCACCGCCCCTCTATTTGGATATGGCGGTCAGTCAAAGTCTACATAGTTAAGGACAACAATGTTACTGTACAACTTGAAAGAAAATTTTGGCTTGTCAAATGCATGTTTCTTTGAAATTTTGAGCTAATTGGCCATTAAGTGCTCCCTTATATTTTGAGAAATATAATAACACAATCAGCATTACAAATGGTAAATTTTATGAACATTAATAATTATATCAGCATTAATATACATTTAATATTGTCCATGATCACCAACTACAGGTTATTGAATGACAAGGTTCTTCTGAGTGATAATGTCTTGCCCGATAGCTGCTAAGAGGCAAAGAAATTGTTGAAAATGTTGGGTGTTGAGTACATATCATGTCCAAATGATTGTATTCTATATATTGGAGAATATGCAGACAAAGAGATATGTCCAAAATGTGGGCATGACAGGTATGATAAATAAAAAACTAAGGGTAATTCATGTGCTCCTCCTTTTAAGATTGAGGCATATGCCTATAATCCCAATTATTCAAAGGCTATTTCATTGCAAATAATTAGCTATGTTGCAGGGATGGCATGCCTCACATAGAAGTGAGTTATGAGTTATGTAAATCCAAACATATTCAATAGCCATGAAGCATATAAAGGGTACATGGCCCGAAAAATTCAATGATGAAGTACAAAGTTTAGGATTCAGCATAGCCATGGATGGAGTCAACCCATATTCTCTCCAGAACACCGAATATTCTATTTTGCATGTAGTAGTGATCAATAAAAATATCCCCCCATGGTTGTCTCTGAAGAATTAACATCTTATGTTGGCTCTCATAGTCCATGGTAGAAGACAAGTGAAGAATATGGATGTCTACTTACAACCACTGGTAAATGAATTGAAGGAATTATGGCATGGGATAAATGTATATGATGTATCAAGACCCATTGTAGCAGAGAGGATTTTTACGTTGTATGGCATCTGTTCTTACACGAAACATGATTATCCGGACTTAAGATTTTGCTCAAGTAAATTACATGTTTATTGATTGGTTTATATATGTAACAATATTTTTTCGCATATTAGTTATTTAATTCGTTGTAATTGTTTTGATCTTCATGATATTCTTTAACGTGCCATGCATATATATTGTATACAATATTTTCTCAGGTATTGTAATAAAAGAGTATTTTGGATTTAAATGTTGTGGACATTATTTGAAAGCTAGATGGTCCAATGACCTATGAAATCCAATGTATGACTGCTCCAGGGTATTCCTCCCAGAAGAGCACCCTTACAGAAGAGCAACATCTACTTTTAATGGTAAACGAGAGAGAACCCAAAGGCCTCCAATAAGAAAACTAGCTGAATGGATTAGAGCATATGAGAGAGAGAAGGAGAAGGATTTCATAGAAATGTTCAATTCAAATCGGGAACCTATGTTTGATGAACTAGAATTCTTCAACACTTATGTTGAGAAATTACCCATTTGGATGAAAGTAAATCTATCTTTTATAACCTCCCATATTGGGAGCATCTTAATATTACCCACTTATTAGATCCCATGCATATATTCAAAAATGTTTCAACTTATTTATGGAGGCACATATCATAGAAATAAAGTGAAACATTGGATGTTAGGAAAGATCTTATTACTTCAAAAACTAGAAATAAACATTGATCAAGACGATTAGAAGGTACAGGATCAGAGGCGATTGTTGGTCCCTCTAATTTATGGTATTTAAAAGAAGGTGATGTCCCATGGATTTTAAAAAAAGATGATATTTCTTTGGCAGAGGAAGTTATAATGGACGTGAAGGATCCATCTTCATACAGGTCTTCATTACGCCACTGCTTCACCAAGGATGACCATTTTTCGGGGTTGAAATCGAATTACCATTTGAATCTTCTAAGAGTATGTATAATGTAAAAATAATTATTTTATTATTTTTATATTAATAAATTTTATCACAAGTAGGGACCATAAAACATAACTAATTTTTTATATTATTGCATGTGTTTATAACTTTGCAATGTCATTATCCCTTGTTCATGCGTGGGTGTGTGAAACATGATTTCCCCCAAGACCTAGGACGTGCCATATCTAAATTATCTACATTTGGATGTTGGATCATGTCAAAGGATATTCATGTGGCTAGCTATTACACAACATTTTGTCACCGTCTCTAAATTCCCTATTTTGGATACTGGAGGACCATCATAGTGACCCCTGTGTACTTTCATACATCATAATGAATGTCATTTCATCCCTTAACATGCCAACAACAAAATATATATTGACCATTCCTGAAGTAGACCCTTAAAAACATTTAATTTCCAGTCGGCGTTGTGGTGTGGTTATGTCCTCACGGCCAAGGCTAGATTTGCACTAGGCCTCGTGCGGTGGTTGTTGTGTCTCTGAAGAACCCCTATGTCGAGCTACTTTTGGAAGATTTTTTAATATGGAAATGAAGCTTCTAAGATATAACAACTTCGTGGGTGGAATCATGGATGTTTGTTTGACTGGATGTGGTCGAGTTTCTCCCCTTGGCCTTCTAGCTTCTACAAAAATGCAACTTCACAAAGGGATAGACCTTTCCTCCACCATAGGTGGATCCCAAAGCTCTTCCTCCACTCCTATAAATTCCTCTTCATACCATTGATTATGCTAGCTAGAATAGACCAAGATCTAGTGTGAATTTTTGCAGAGAAAATGGGATTCATAAGAAATTTATAGCAAGGTATACACCATAGAAAAATGGAGTTGTTGAAAGGAAAATCAAAAGATAACAAAGGATAGTGCATACTTATGAGAGAGAGTTTGAGCCTTTCGCCACTTTGAGCCGAATCAACTAATGAATTCTTTGGAGACATGCCCAATTGAACCCGTAAAAGGAGGTCTACAGTGTCAAGGTGTAGGTTGTAAACACCCTTTTATACATTAATATGACATGAATAATTTCTATTTCCATCTTTGTCTTTGTTAATATTCAAATTTTATGACTCTCCTTGAATAGTTAGATAGTCGTAAATGAATATGTATGCTCGTATGATTTTATTTTTTTCTTGATATTTGTGCAGGTGTGTGGATATCTCTACCAACAGAGTGCAAGGCTTGAAGAAAAAATATCAAGGGATCATTGCAACATACTATGTCAAGAGCGTTGGATTGAGGTAGGACATCTATTCCAATTTGCCTTTCATTTATAAAATAGGAATTTAGAAACCAACATGTTCCCTTGTTGCTAGACCCACCCTAAGGCTAAAGGGATCACCTTTGTATTCCGAGGGGATTTTATTGCACAACAAGCTGGTGACCATACTGGGGACCAGGTCAATGCTTGTTGTCTCTTATTTTTCATTTTGAATTTTTGATTTTCTGTAAAACATTGGCCAAATTGTTGTTTCTCTACTATTTTTGGCTTGTTTAAATACTTCTAGTGATTTACCCTTTTTCGAGAGTGATAAGTCTGGTTTTTTCTTAGCAAGCCCTTTGTTTTTTCCTTCATTTCATTACTCGATGCTTCTAATTTTCTGATAGTCACACCCATCTACGTGAGTTGTCATTAATACATGCGTGATTTTGTCTGCTCGATGCCGAATATTGCTAAACAACGACACCAATTCCTGTAAGATTGAATTTTGGGCCTTTTTCACTGAGCTTATAGTGTGTATTATCATTTAAGTTGGTTTTTCTATTTGGATTGACACATATAGCTCATTTCTTGACTTGGATGTCTCCTTTATTCGAGTTTTGTTATCTCTCATTCGAACAGTGTGGCTTATCCATCCTAGGTTTTCTTGGTGTTTCGAACCATTCGCTTGGTTGCACGTTCATTGGGTGTATGATCTGTCTATGAGTCAGTTTCGTTGTTCATTTTTTAAACTTTTTTGTTGTTGCTTGGTATTTTTAGTTGATTTTACGTGAAGTAGGGTTGTCAAGATTTCATTCTGTGTTTTTTTTATCCTCCCTCCATTGCCTTAAGCATAGATCACATTGCTCATTGAGTCGAATAAAATGCCCTTTATTTTGCGTAAGGAAATGCATGCCTAGTTTTGAGTGTGTGTTTATGTTTTCTTGGAGTTAATATCTTCATGTTTTGACAATTCCGTTCAAAGCTACTCAAAGCTAGTATTTTCTTTTTTAGTGTAGTATTGCATTGTTGCTTATCACTTATGCAAAAGAACAAAAAAAAATCATTCTTCCTCCTCATTCGGAGATGAAAAGTACTCTTTTTTGTTACTAGGTTCCATTTTTCATTGGAAACTGAAATACAAAAGAAAAATTTTCATTTTCTGCTTTGGTTGTGTTAGTAGTATAGAGGAAATTGTCATTCTTGCATTTACTTGACTGCTAATTTGTTGCAAACTTCTATCCTTCACTTAGTTAAATTTTTAGTGAAATGAAACGGTATTCTTTCTCTCACATAGTTGCACATTAGATATTTGAGGTGATATTCGGTTGGGCCTTGGAACTGAAACCTAATTTCAAGATAAACCATAAAAATGACTCAATCAACCTAAGCAAGCATTGAAATTTAATGCTCAGACGTATAGGTCTAGGTTAGTGACGTGTTATGGCGTCATTAAACCTAGCAGTTTTCACTCAAAATCATGCAATAGACAACGCTATTATGGACTTAAGCTCCCCATACTGTCGCGTATATAAATGGAGATCCTTTTAGGTTGCAATCCTTTATCCATAGGAAGCTGAGTTTGTCGCACTGTAACCGTGATACACTGAACACAACATTCGAGGAGACTACCTACACATACGTAAGTCCTTCGTAAATTTATTTGCCAAGTTGTATATTGTAGTTCACGGGAGCTTGGTACACCCTTTTGAGTAGTCATTTTGATCTTTTTGTGACTCTTTAAATTTTAAAATATCATCAAGCACTTGTCCTTTCGATATCGTTCAAACTGAAAGTGACTAGAGTCACCATTTCTCCTTTTCTCGACTCTTAAAACATGAAAATATAGAGTCTTGTTTCAATTTTATAAAATTAATTGCCCACGATTACATCATGTTCCCATTAATATATTTCTTGGCTAGATCATGAGTAACTCCTTAGCGATTGTTGTTAAAGTCTTGAATTAATCATCTCTTTTCTCTTCTTCTTTTGAGACAATGTGAGAGTGGAAAAAACACCTATTTTTACCTCCTCTTAATTACCTCGTGGTGGGTAGTCTCTTCCTACAGTCTCTTCTAAGACACCCTCGTCTGTTTAGGCCCAAGGCTTCAAACATGTCGTCATCTCGAGCATTCAGCCTCTTTCCTCTTGGTCTCCCCCTAAGGACCCATTTGATATCAACTGGTAGCCTCGAGATCCTTTTTTCTTTCTAAGAGAAGATTCCCCTCGACACTCCGACCCACTTGTGACACCATCGTCACATGATTGCCCCTTTGTCGCTCACCACATTTTCCATGATAGCATGTCTTCATCCGATATGGATGCCTCAAGTCCTGTTAGTAGTGAAGAGACTCTCATATATTCTAGGGAATATCAATTCCCTCTATAAAACGTTCCTTATGAGACCTCTCAGCCACTCCCAACTAGTTACCATACTTTGGGACAGTTGATTTCTGGTCCATCAATTTTGTACTAGAACCCGATGTGGTCAAGTATTGTACCTCCTTCTTCAGGGTTGTTCATTTCGATTCCATGCTCCTTGATTCCCATTGTTCAGACACCTGGCATAGTTGTGCCAACTTATCCCACTGCTTGTGTGGCTTCCTCCACAGCATCTACCACTGTGGTTACATCGTCTTCGTACTTACTATTATTCTAGGAACACGTCCCAATGCTTCTACAATGTCTGTTGGGCCCATTGTGAGTGGATCACAACCTCACATATCAGGAGTCAATCAACCTATTGGTAGTACGCTTATCCCTTCTAATCCTATTTCGGGAGGTTTTCCAGACGACCAGTATATGATGGTTGTTCAACATTAGAACTACCTCCCTCAAGGTTCTCAGTAGGTTCAAGTTCTGACTAATCCTCCAAATCTCTAAGATGAGTTAGGGAATCACGTATATTACCATGGGCCTGTCCAACAAGGTCCACTATATGTTCAGACAAAGCAACCTCCAAATCAGTTCATGTACCAATAGGGATAAACCTATGGCCCATAAGGACAACCCTACCATTTACAGGGAAAACCTTCGATCGAATAGGGACAACCCTACGATCATCGAGGTCAACCCTATGTGCAACAGGGAACGCCTTATACCCCTCTACGACAACCTTTTGTAAAATAGAACCAGCGTTACGTTCAGCAAGGCCAACCTCTTGTACAACAAGGTTAACCCTAAATTAGCCAGCAAGGTTAATCTAGTCTTCAGGGGCATCCTAGCTCAACCATCAGCACAACCTAGGTTTTAGGGAAAACCTAGTCAGCCTCAGCATCTCGGCCAAACTGGACCCCAGGGATAGCCTAGTTAGCATTCAGGCTGTTATCCATGTCAGCCCCCACCAAAATATTTGGCCGTTAGCCCCTCCATTCCAGTCTTTGGGCTTGCAGTTCCATTTAAATCCGTTTCGAACCCCTTTCGTGGCCTATAATCTTCCTATCCTACCTCTCGTTACCATTTCTGCCCACGAAATACATTTAACAAAAGGCTAAAATCTGCGCCTAGAATTATATCGGGCCTAGCCCCTTTGGTCCTAACTCCGGCACCTATTCCTTCCACACAACCTGGCCCCGAAACCAAACGCCTAATCCTAAGGCGCTTGTCGTATACGGTTATTGGGTGCGCTATCAGCCGTCAGATCAAACAAATATCAACGGTCCGCTGCCTATTACCCTAGTGGTCCCCACTCTGTGTCCATCGCATAAAAACCAGGCTTGTTTTCATTGCAATGCCTTTCACAGGTAGGCGGTATTCTCTAAATCGGAGCGATTCCATTGAGCGCCTGCCACGCGTCCCTGAGTACGGTGTCGAAACCGCCCCTCATCGCACATTATCGTCCGACTCAAGACGGGCAGCGAAATCGATATGAGCCATCCGATTTGCAAGGCATCATCCTACGGTCGCCACGCTGCGAAGTTGTGTATGTGTTAAGCCCATTGTACAGTGTTTCGGGTCAAGATTCCATCGCCCTCCCACCAAGTTTCAACCATTGATCTTGTTCACGGATCGTAAGGCCCAGAATCATTCACGTGTTCCATTGATCAACCAACTCCGCACCCACGTCATCCTATTACCAGTCTTTCGTACCTCCCTGCCACACGCCCACGTGTCATTTACGCTTGCATCCACTATTTCATGCATCGTTTACGTGTCTATGTTGTCTGTCTCCACCTCGTCCACATAGCGTCGTCCTACTGTGTTTCTCGTTGTCACCCTTAATTTCTCCGTCACCCTGCTTCTCCTCATCGTTTCGCTCAGTCCATATCACCACTCCGTGGTCATTGCCTCATCCATTACCCTGGCGCGTGGTTTTCTTTAACCATTTTGTGGGTTTTGTAGGTATATGGCGATGGAGAACCATCAGAATTCACGTCCACCACCACAAAAGTCGAGTACGCTCTAGAGGACCAATTATCAAATGGAGAATTATGGAGCAGGGATCCGAGAAGATATGCTGACATGACATCCATTAAAAATTCAGGGTTTAAATCTATCAAACCCTCCAAAGTCATTCAAATGCACAGGTTGAGCAGATGAAGAATTAATGGCGTAGACAAAAAATATCAGTGAAGAGCAGGGGATTCAAGAAACGTATTTAAGGACTTTGGGGCTCTTACATACCCTTTTGGAGGCAAAGTACCAGATCGAAGACCATGCAGATTACTGGAAAGATCTTTTCATAGAAAACAATGTCCTCAGGGTTTATTTCAGCCAAATTATCTTCAGGAAAGTACATAATTTTATATATTTTATTCTTCATGCCTTAACCCTGAAGAGATTTGCACCTACTACATTTATTTTATGGAGCAGCCACAGAGTACTTACAGCGTTCTTGCAACGTCAAACAGTTTGGGCGGGCATTTTCTCACCATTTTGTTTCAACGAAATAGTTAATTGTTTCACCTACTTCTTTTATGAGCTTTCTCTCCCCCTTCCTCTATAAAAGGGGAGAAGAAAAACATTGTAACGGTTCCAAACGTTTATCAGAAAATTGTGCTGTGAAAGGAATTTTTGTATACATTTTGTAAATTTTTTGTATTGAGGCTCAGAGTCCGTAGGGTCTCAGTGAGGAGGAGTTTTGTCTGTAATGAGGATTCTGGTCGTTGGTATCTCACAGTATGTAAACTTCTCTTATGTGTTTTAATACAACATTTCATTTCATACATCTTCTTGTATCATGTACTGGAATGTGAGTGGCTCACTGATTTTAGGTAAGGATTCATCCTAGTTGATGCCCATACTTGAATCAGTCAAGTGCTTTAAATATGGCTTAGGCATGATATACTGTTTCATGTTCATTTCATTCATCTTTCTGCTATATTAGTTGCTTTGGGAGGGTGCTTTTAAAACGCCATTGTCATGTATGGATTCTTAGAATGATAAGCCCATATGTGGTTCTGTTGTGTATCTGGGTATCAGACCAAAGTTTACTAATATCTTCTCATATTTCTTCCACTACATACACCTCCTGATACTTGATTTCTGTGACATATTATTTGAATCGGCCCTCTTTGTAGTAAATTGTCTCTTAACTATCTAATGCTTTTATATTGGAGCTTTGCATTGTGCCTCTGCAACATTACTTTCCTTGTGATAGTTTCTGTGATTGCTGGTCCCATTTTAAATCAATTTCCTTGTTTAACAAGAGATAGTAGGAGAGCCTTTGGATTGACAACCCAGTTTTATTATATGCCTCCTGCTATGCTAAGATGTCCTAGGCACTGGTCTATGGCAGCTCTAGACTGTCTCTAGGGTGGACAACAATTGTCGACAACATATTTCTAGTGCCGTTGCCGGGGACTGAATTTAAGAATATCAGTTTCCCTGGGCCTTGAAAAATCATATTCACTCTCTAATCAGGTGAGAACGGAGAGTTGAAGAGTTGCATATCTCTCACCTTGGCGACTCCACACTGTTATTCATTTGATAAATATATTGGTAGTCCTGGCTCCTTGAAAGCCACATTTAAGGTCAGATACGTCAAAATCGAAGATACCCTCTATGTCTGACCCAGAGAAGATTATACACAGAAGAATTTGGAAAGAGAGGAAGTCATCCCGTGCTGAAATCCCTGAGTTTTTCGAAGAAGATTGTCCATCTTCTTCTTTTCAATAAATTCCAGTAGGAAATCTCGACTCCACCGAAGAAAATCCTGAATATTACTCGGATAGCCCACCCAGGGGGAGTGCCAGAACCAAAGAGAACTTTTGTCATAACCCTGAGGCTGAAGAAGTTAAATAAGTAACTAAAGTTTCTGTTGTTAACCGTGAATTGTTTCCATTTACGCCTCAGGCTGCTGTACAGTATACCCCCATTGTTATTCATACTCCACTTCCACCTACTCCTCTTCCTCCATTTGTACAACAAATTTTTGCGCAACCTCCACCTCCTCCAATGGAAAATGTCCCAGCCTTTTTGTTGAATAAATATGCTCCCCTGACATTACCTCAAGTGCTGAATGATATACCACTGGATTATTTAAAGGTATTGCCCAGATTCACTGGAGAAAATGAAATTGATGCCCAGAAACATCTCGAGACTTTCTGCTCTTTTGCAGAGAACTTTAATGTTGAACATCTAGATGTAGTCTTAAGACTATTTTTGCAATATCTAGATGGTGAAGCCAGAAAATGGTTCAAAACATTGGTAAACCATTCAGTAACCACCTGGGATGATATGGAGAATAATTTTCTCAGAAAATGGGGAGAAAAGAAAGACCATGGATAGTGTCTTACTGAGTTCAATGCAATCAAGAAGAAACATAATGAAGGGGTGTCAAAGTTTATTAAGAGATTCAATAAGTTATATCTAAATCTCCCTGTAGATATGAAGCCTCATCAGAATGCTGCCAAATTTTTTTTCATAGCAGATTTTGACTCATATTTTGGTTTCTCTCTCAGGGAAAGAAAGCCTGCCACCCTAGATGATGCTCAGTCAGATGCACTTGAATTGGAAGCAAACTTTGCTTCCACTAGAAAATTAAAAGGAAAAGCTGAACAAGATACTAGAAGAAGAGGTAAAGAGGAAGTATATAATTCAAATGAGGACAAAGATTCAGATAAAATAGAGGAAATAAGCAAGATGATAAAAAATATGGTCAAGCTAGAACTTGAGGCCGAGAATACAACCCCCAAGAATTTTTATAATGCTCCAAACAGAGGTTACAACCCTTATTATAGAAAGTCTCCTCTGCAAATACTCCCAAGAGAAGCAAAGGAGCAACAGGATCAAGTACCCCACCCATTGTACCTGGAAGGCCCAGTAGATGACTCCACTAAAGATGTTTCCTATGAACTGCAAGATGCAAATCTTTCCTTTTCAAGCAATGATGAAATAGAATGCCCATTGCAAGAAGAAGAAGAAGAAATCAGAGACACGGAAGATGCAGAAATTGATCACTACTGCAAACAGTTTAATGATTTAATGCAAGCAGATTTTAATAGGAGATATGATCTCAGATCCTCTAGAAAGAGAACTTGGACTCAAGATCAAGAAGAAGAGCCTCCCCAAAAGGAAGCTCCTACTCAAAAGGAGTCAACAACGAAGAAAGTCACAGATAAAGGTAAGAGTCCTCTGAACAAACCTTTGCAGTCTGTTGATCAAATTCCTTCTTCTTCAAAAGTAGTTACCCCTCCTAATGCTGAGTCTGTATCAAAAGAAGTTAAACCTTCAACTGAAAATAAATATTCAAAAGAAGTTGTAATAGAAAAGCCCCCTCCTACTTTCAATCTGCAAAAAGAGCTTGAGAAAGTCAGAATCCCAGTTCCTTTGATTGAACTATTAAAACAACCTGCATATCAATCTCAAGTTACTTCTTTATTACTTCCTCCTGAAGCACCAATAATTCCAGACAGTCTTAATCTTCAAGAAGAAATACCCTTGGTATTTTTTGGCCCACATGTCGAGGAGATAGACCCCTCTACTCCTCCTTTCTATGTGTCTCTAGTTATTCATGACCTGCTGTTACACAATTGTATGTTAGATTCTGGGGCTTCCCATAATCTTATGCCTTTGTCATTCATGGAGCAACTAGGTTTTCAAATCACACGTCCATATAAAGATCTATATTCATTTGATTCTAAAATAGTTAAATATCTAGGGATGATCAAAGATTTAGTGGTCAATTTTTCCCAAATTCCAGCAAAAAGCGTAGTAATGGAAATTGTGGTGCTGACATCCCAGCTCGCTTTGGTATGCTGTTGTCAAGGTCCTGGGGAAAAAAAATTGGTGGGTCACTCAAGATGGATTTAACCTATGCCACTATCCCTGTTTTTGGTGGCTAGGAGAGGAGATTATACAGAGAAACCAAATTTGTCAAGATGGTTACAAAGGATGATAGCTCAGAAAACTCACCAGTCTATAGCAAGGAGGGAGATTTTTCATGTTTTATGTTTGAAGAAGATCAAAATTTTGCTCATGAGCCTTCATTCTGCCAAATCAAAACTGAGCAACCTTTAGAAGACCGTGAAGCAGGAGTATGGACTTTGCATTTTTATGGAGAAAACTCAAGAGAAGGTAATGGGGCTGGAGTGTTATTAATTTCCCCCACAGGAAAATGGGTGCCATTGTCTTTTAAATTGGAATACGAAGCTACTAATAATGTGGCTGAATATGAGGTGTTGCTGTTAGGATTACAAATAGCCAGGAGCATGGGCATACAAAGTTTAAAAGTGCTGGGAGATTCTGAGTTAGTGGTCAGACAGATCAGAAATCAATGTCAAACCAAACACCCACGGTTGAGGGCTTATAGAAATGAAGTATGGGACATGGTGGATAATTTCTTCTCAGCATTCAATATCCAGTTCATGCCCCGGGAGAAAAACAGAATGGCAGATTCCCTTGCTGTAGCTGCCAGTACATTCTATCCTCCACAGAACCCTCTCTTGAGGTATGAAATCGAGGTACGTTATAGGCCATCCATCCCAGATAATCTTAAGCACTGGAAGGTATTTGAATATGATGAATAGATGAAGAAATTCCTGGAGACAGTGGGAGAATTATCCAATATGGAGATTGATGATTATGAAGAAGATGAGGCTGGAAACATTTTAGAAAATAAATGGGAAGATAAAATGGCAGGAAGTAAAGCGTTATAATTGAAGGGAAATGTGATACCTAGAGGGTTGGTGCCTCTAGAAATATTATTTGATAAAAATGATGTTCCATTGCAGCAAAATAAAGTAGTAGAAGAAAATCAGGTAGAAGATCTGAATCTGGGTACTAATGTTGAGCCCAAAATTTTAAAGCTATCTAAGAAGGTCCCAGAGGAATATAAAGAAAGATACCTGAAATTGTTTCAATCTTATAAAGATGTATTTGCATGGTCCTATCAAGACCTTAAAACTTTTGAGGTTAGTATAATGCAGCACAAAATTCCTTTGAGGGAAGATGCAAAACCTTATAAGCAGAAGCTCAGACAGATAAATCCTCTGTTGCTTCCCTCCATTGAAAAAGAAATGAAGAAGCTGCTAAAGGCGAAAATAATTGTGCCACTGAGGTACTCAGAATGGGTTTCTAATTTGGTCCCTGTCCGAAAGAAAAATGGAGAAATAACGCTGTGTGTGGATTTCAGGAATTTACATAGAGCATCATTAAAGGATAATTATCCACTGCCTAAGATGGACCACATCCTGCAAAAAGTGGTGGGAGCCTCTAGAATGTCAATTATGGATGGTTTTTCTAGTTATAATCAGGTAGATGTGTTTCCAGAAGATCAAAGGAAGATTGCTTTCACCACACCATGGGGAACATTCATGTATGCCAGGATGCCTTTTGGGCTGATTAACGCAGGAGCTACCTTTCAGAGGGCTATGGACATTGCTTTTGTGGGTGAGCAAGATAAATTCCTGGTGCTGTACCTTGATGATATCATGGTGTTTTCAAAAGATGATGTTGAGCACATTGAGCATTTACACAGAACTTTTGAAAAATACAGAAGGTATGGCCTTTCCCTTAACCCACAAAAGTCTTTATTTGCATTGGAGGAAGGCAAGCTTTTAGGGCACATTGTGACTAAGGATGGGGTAAGGATAGATCCCAAATAGTAGAGGTTATAAATAGTATCCCTTTCCCTAGGAACAAGAAATAAGTGCAAGTATTTTTAGGACGAATAAATTTTCTGAGAAGATTCATCCCTAACTATGCTGAAATAGTTAGGCATATAACTGATATGCTGAAAAAGAACAATGAGGTGAAATGGTCAAAAGAATCATGGGAGGCCTTTTCTAGAATTAAAGCTGCATTTTTCGAAGCCCCTGTGCTGGCTGGACCTGATTATACTAGACCATTTATGATCTTTTCTTTTGCATCACCTCATACAGTAGCTGGAGTGTTATTGCAGAAAAATCAAGATGGATATGAGCAACCTATTGCCTTCTTCAGTCAAGTGCTTCATGATGCTGAATTGAAATACAATATATTAGAAAAGCAGGCATATGCCCTAGTAAAGTCCCTCAACGCCTTTAGAATGTATTTTTTTAGTCCCACATTACTGCATATGTCCCCACTGCAGCTGTTAAAGACATTCTCATTCAGGGAGACAGTGAAGGGAAAAGGGGGAGATGGATTGCAAAAATACAAGAATATGACCTGGACATCAGACCTACTAAGCTAATTAAAGGGCAAGGGCTGGCTAAGATTTTATCTGAATCAAATTATCAGGTTTTAGGCATAAATTTGTCCATGGTAGCAAATGAAGAGTCGGAGAGAGAGAAAGAACAACAAGGACTGGAGATAGTCACTCAAAGAGCACACATAAAATATCTCACTAGTCCTTGGTACAAAGAAATAGTTGAATATCTTTTGACACTCAGCTGTCCTCCCAGCCGTAATAAAGCAAAATACAGAGCTTTAAGGTTTAAATCTCAAAAGTATATAGTTGCCAACGGTCGGCTGTATTGGAGAGATTCTTCAGGCATTCTACTCCTGTGCCTCACAGAGGATGAAGTGGAAAGTATAATGGTGGAATTTCATGAGGGAATTTGTGGAGGCCATTACAGCTGGAGGGTCACAGCTCATAAAATACTAAAAGCTGGTTTCTACTGGCCAAGATTATTTGGAGATGTTTTTACTTGGGTCAGAGCATGTGATAAGTGTCAGAAATTTGCTGAGAAACAGAAGTTAGCAGCTCTGCCCTTGATTCCAGTTCATGTGAATGAGCCATTTCAACAATGGGGAATAGATTTTATTGGATAAATACACCCCCCATCAAGTGGACAACATAAATGGATATTAATAGCCACAGATTATTTTACAAAATGGGTGGAAGCCATACCTGCAAGGAATGCTACTGACGTTGTCATCATAAAGTTCATGGAGGAAAACATCATATCCAGGTTTGGCTGTCCTGCTAAAATAGTGACTGATAATGCACAGGCCTTCAAATCTGCAAAATTTGTGAGTTTCTATCAACAGTACAATATTGTACTTAAGCACTCAACAGCTTACTACCCGTAGGGATACGGTTTGGCAGAATCTTCCAACAAAACCCTAGTGAGGGCCTTGAATAAGACTATCAATAAGAATCAGAAGAATTGGGATTCCCAATTGAAATTTGCTCTATGGGCAAATAGAATAACCAGTAAGCGAGCAACCAGGAAATCTCCATACGAATTGGTATATGGACGAGCAGCAGTGTTTCCTGTGCAGCTAGCCTCACCAGTGGCACGTTTCATACAGGAAAGTCAGGAAGAACCAGATAGTATGATCAGGAGAATTAATCAGTTGGTGGAGTTAGAGGAGACACGAGACCAGGTGAACCAGAGATTAGCTGAATATCAGCAGAAAATGAAACACATTTTTTATCATCATGCCAAAGATAGAAAGTTGCAGGTTGGTGATCTGGTTCTCAGATGGGATGTCCGGAGAGCTGAAAAGGGAAAACACGGAAAATTCGATCCATTTTGGTTTGGCCCATTCAAAATTGTGAAACAGGGAGGCAATAACACGTTTAGATTGGTGAATTTACAAGGTGATGTGCTGGATGCCCTTGTAAATGGACAATTTCTCAAGCCCTACTTCCAATTCTAATTTAGGCAGGGAATGCCTGTTGGACCATAATTGTATATAAGTTTTGTTTCAGTTCTTGTTTCAATAAGGGGGGCATGCTGATGAACTATAAAGTAAAATGCAGAGGGGCTGAGGAACAGAGTTTACATAAATGATAATCATATGGTCTGCAGGTTCTCGACACGTCCAGGAATGAACGTGCTATCCCCAGTTGGAGCTGATCTTATCCATGTCATCCCCCACCAAAATTTTTGGCCATTAGCCCCTCCATTCCAGTCTTTGGGCTTGTAGTTCCATTTAAATCCATTTCGAACCCCTTTCGTGGCCTATAATCTTCCTATCCTACCTCTCGTTACCATTTCCGCCCATGAAATACATTGAACAAAAGGCTAAAATTTGCACCTAAAATTATATCGGGCCTAGCCCCTTTGGTCCTAACTCCGGCACCTATTCCTTCCACACAACCTGGCCCCGAAACTAAACGCCTAATCCTAAGGCGCTTGCCATATACGGTTATTGGGCACGCTATTAGCCGTCAGATCAAACAAAGATCAACAGTCCGCTGCCTATTGCCCTAGTGGTCCCCACCCCGTGTCCATCACAAAAAAACCAGCCTTGTTTTCATCGCACTGCCTTTCACAGGCATGCGGTATTCTCTAAATCAGAGCGATTCCATTGAGTGCCCGCCACGCATCCTTGAGTACGGTGTCGAAACCGCTCTTCATCACGCATTATCGTCCGACTCAATACGGGCAGCGAAATCGATATGAGCCGTTCGATTTGCAAGGCATCATCCTACGGTCGCCACACTGCGAAGTTGTGTATGTGTTAAGCCCATTGTACAATGTTTCGGGCCCACAGTCCATCACCCTCCTACCAAGTTTCAACCATTGATCTTGTTCATGGATCGTAAGGCCCAGAATCATTCACGTGTTCCGCTGATCAACCAACTCCGCGCCCATGTCATCCTATTACCAGTCTTTCGTACCTCGCTGCCACATGCCCACGTGTCATTTACGGTTGCTTCAACCATTTCATGCATCGTTTATGTGTCTATGTTGTCTGTCTCTGCCTCGTCCACACAGCGTCGTCCCACTGTGTTTCTCGTTGTCACCCTTCATTTCTCCGTCACCCTGATTCTTCTCATCGTTTCGCTCAGTCCATATCACTACTTCGTGGTCACTGCCTCAGCCATTACCCTGGCGCGTGGTTTTCTTTAGCCATTTTGTGGGTCTTTCAGGTCTATGGCAATGGAGAACCATTAGAATTCACGTCCACCACCACAGAAGTCGAGTACGCTCCAGAGGACCAATTATCAAATGAAGAATTATGGAGCAGGGATCCAGGAAGATATGCAGACATGACATCCATTAAAAAGCTAGGGTTTAAATCTATCAAACCCTCCAAGGTCATTCAAATGCACAGGTTGAGTAGATGAAGAATTAATGTCGCAGATAGAAAATATCAGTGAAGAGCAGGGGATTCAAGAAACGTATTTAATGACTTTGGGGCTCTTACATACCCTTTTGGAGGCAAAGTACCAGATTGAAGACCATGCAGATTACTAGAAAGATATTTTCACAGAAAACAATGTCCTCAGGGTTTATTTCAGCCAAATTCTCTTCAGGAAAGTACAGAATGTTATATATTTTATTCTTCATTCCTTACCCCTAAAGATATTTTCACCTACTACATTTATTTTATGGAGCAACCATAGAGTACTTACAGCGTTCTTGCGCCGTCAAACAGTTTGGGTGGGCATTTTATCACCATTTTGTTTCAACGAAATAGTTAATTGTTTCACCTACTTCTTTAATGAGCTTTCTCTCCCCCTTCCTCTATAAAAGGGGAGAAGAAAAACATTGTAAGGGTTCCAGACTTTTATCAGAAAATTGTGCTGTGAAAGGCATTTTTGTATACATTTTCTAAAGTTTTTGTATCGAGGCTCAGAGCCCGTAGGGTCTCAGTGAGGAGGAGTTCTATTTGTAATGAGGATTCTGGTCTTTGGTATCTCACAGTATGTAAACTTCTCTTATGTGTTTTAATACAACATTTCATTTCATACATCTTCTTGTATCATGTACTGGAATGTGAGTGGCTCACAGATTTTAGGTAAGGATTCATCCTAGTTGATGCCCATACTTGAATCAGTCAAGCGCTTTAAATATGGCTCAGGCATGATATACTGTTTCATGTTCATTTCATTCATATTTCTGCTATATTAGTTGCTTTGGGAGGGTGCTTTTAAAATTCCATTGTCATGTATGGATTCTTAGAATGATAAGCCCATATGTGGTTCTGTTGTGTATCTGGGTATCAGACCAAAGTTTAATAATATCTTCTCATATTTCTTCCACTACATACACCTCCTGATACTTGATTTCTGTGACATATTATTTAAATCGGCCCTCTTTGCAGTAAATTTTCTCTTAACTGTCTGATGCTTTTATATTGGAGCTTTGCATTGTGCCTCTGCAACATTACTTTCCCTGTGACAATTTCTGTGATTGTTGGTCCCATTTTAAATCAATTTCTTTGTTTAACAAGAGATAGTAGGAGAGCCTTTGGATTGACAACCCAATTTTATTATATGCCTCCTACTATGCTAAGATGTCCTAGGCATTGTTCTATGGAAGCTATAGACTGTCTCTAGGGTGGACAACAATTGTCGACAACACGGGCCAACCTAGACTCCAAGGAAAACTTGGTCAGCCTTAAGGACAACCTTTAATTTGTCAAGGCCAACTGTTAGTTTCCCAAGGTCAACGTTTGATGGCAAAAGGTCAATCGCAAGGAATTTCTTTCATCCCAAAACATAATCCATATGTTGGTCAAAATGGACCTCATTGGTTTACTCAAAACTAGTACCTTGGTCCCTAGGCAGGATATGAGCAGAATTTCCAAAATTATACCCCTTATGGACATAATCCTCTAGGATAGAACATATGGGCTCAAAATTTCTCCCGACCTGGTTAGAACCCTAACATAGGTCTTTATCAAAGGCCGGTGATGCCTTTTAACCCACAATTTCCATTCCTTACTACATTGGAACTTCCTAATGTGTCAAAGTTAACTAATTATCCCATTGTTCATAATCCATATTGGCCCCTAGTTCCCACAAAGATTCCTGGCTATTTTCCCAAGTTCGAAGGCAAGTCTGGAGAAGACCCCTAGGTGAATGTTATGATGTATCACCTATGGTGATCGTCTAACTCCTAGATTGATTATTCTACTTGTTTACGTCTTTTCCAAAGGACTCTCACTAGTGCCGCTGTAAAGTGGTATATTGAACTCTCTTGTGGAATCTTCCAAGATTTCAATTCTCTTGCAATGGCGTTTCACACACACTTTTAGTTACCATTTTGCTATGAAACAGGAACGTACCTCCTTACATCCTTGAAACAAGACATGACCACACATATCTCTGATCACATTCATGAATGGAGATGGCGTCGTCATTTGATCAAGTTTGAGATCCCAGATCAGCTTCTGACTCATTGGTTCACCACCTCTTTTTCTAGTCTGATAACTAAGGACATTGCTAAGGGGGCATGTGTTACCGAAGAATAGGCCATTTCTTATGCCCAATACCTCGATATGGTTTACTCCCAGTTTAACACGCTTTACGATCTCTTTCCCAATACTTAACGGGCTGGAAATTCCAAAGCATTGGTGACACCACCTCTCGATGGTATCATTGGTTCCATTTCTCAGACTTCCCATGAGTCTTCTCCTGTTCCTGCGAAGAAGAAATCCTCCCCTTCTACCAATACTGCTTCTCATCCACCTTCCAATCCTGTTAAAATCATGGAAGTGAATGTCGTCTAGTCTACCTCAGCAGACAAATCTTCCAAAGGTAAGAATAACAGTAAATACAAGGCCAAAGAGGATAACTCAAAGAAATATTCTCTTAAAACCAATGCTGATGATAGCTCAAAGCGAAAACCTAAGTACCCTTGTCTTATATGTAACGATGATCAGTTCACTAAAGATAGTCCTCGACAGTCTGAAGTGAGCCAATTTCTTAGTGAGGGGACCCCAACTGTCCTAGAAGATCCTTTCCCTTCCCAACAAACTCATATGGTAGACCAACCACAATCATCTTCCTCATCGGGTTCTCAAGTGTTTATGTGCGGAAATATACCCATGAATGTGGTGAATAGGTGGAAAGTTTACACTCTGTCGATCCGGAAGGAAACTGTCGATGCTCCTTCTACTTCTTCCCTGCCTAATTCCAACCCTCTTCATATTGGAAGGCCTAATAACGATTCTATTATCCAACCACCTTCCAAAAGGCATGCTTTGAAAATCCTCTTACAATACTAATGCTAGAGCATCTGAAGATTACAATATTCTTAAGGATTTTGCCCAAGCTCCTTCTGCTATGTCGGCATTGGAGGTTCTTCAAAGTTGTCATACACAATGAAAATAAATGCTATCCTCCATTCCAGGAATTGATCTGGCTAACTTCGACCTTATATATTTCGATTTGGAGAACTATGTTCCGTCTCTGCCCCACCAGATTGATTTTCATATATAGTTTATCATTAACTCAAAGACCATTCATCGAATTGTAATTGATGAAGGTGCATCTACATACATTATGTCTGTATCTTGTTGGAAAGTGATTGGCTCTCATTCTTTGAGTCAATATCCTAATACCCTGGAGGTTTTTAATGGAATATTTTCTCCTTTATGTAGTATTCTCCAAGGATTTACTATCATGTTGGAAGGTAAGACAGTCAACGTCGAGGTTGAGGTTGTTGACACCAATCCGAATTACAATCTTCTACTCAGACAGAGTTGGACCCATGCTATGCATTGCGTGCCTTCCTCTTTGTTCCATGTGCTTCGTTTTCCCCACCAAGGGAAGATATTCATGGTCGACCAGTTGTCTTTTTTTGCTGCTGCTCCCTCTAAATGTAATGTTCCGTATGTGGAGCATATCAATATTCCATATGAGAGTGTGGGAGCAGGACCTTTTAAAGACTCTGCCTTAATGGTTATTTTCAACATCCCGCCTCCCAATGTCACCTCTATCAATATGATATCCGTAAAATTGAATCCTTGGCTTGTTCCTTCCTCCAATCAAATGGATTCCTTCAGAAATGTTATGTCGCTAAGCCTCGCCAAAATCAACTACGCTAAAATTGTCTTGGCTTCAGTTTCTCCTTCTGATCATACTTCTTTAAGTATGCCTCTCGACACGTATCCTCAATTACCTTGGCTCAGTGCTTCAGATTGTCTTGATCCATTGAACGAGATGTTTCCAATTGATGAAGCCATCATGGAAACAAAGTCTCTCAAGTATCCTCCCTAGGATGATAATCATCAGCGTTCCTCCTTTTTACCTAGACTTGGGATAATGTCTACCTGTCTCGAGAATTTTGCTTCCCGCGCCTTCTAAACTGCTTGAAACGCCTATTTTGATAAATGAAGTTTTTGCGGAAGGAAACATGGGAAATACTACTCAGATGATGCCTATTGACATCTTCGTTAAACCAAGGGTTTTCGAGAACATCCATACTGGGGTGACTTGTTCTCCTGATGAGATTAAGGTCTATACTAGCCTCTTCTGCAAATTTTAAGATGTTTTCTCTTGGTCCTACAAGGAAATTCTCGACATTGATCTAAGTATAGTAGTGCACCAGATACCCACTTACCCTGATGCAAAACATATTTTCCAACATCTTAGTCCCGTGCACCCTAGAAAGGCAACTGCCATAAAAGGATAAGCTGAAAAACTTCTCAAAGCAGGCTTCATTTATCCAATCGCGTTGAGAGATTGGGTCTCTAACATTGTCCCTATGGCCGAAAAGCATGGCACCATTCGAGTTTGTGTGGATTACCACAATATCAATCATGCTTGTCCTAAGGAAAACTATCCCACTCCCTTCATCGACCAGATTATTAATGAATGTGCTATCGATTGATCAACATAAAACTGCCTTCATCTATCCATGGGGCACCTTCATGTATAAAAGGATCCCTTTTGGCACCAACACAACCCAGAACACCTCCATCAAGTTTTTATTCATTATAGACACTACAACATTTGGATTAATCCTCACAAATGTGTCTTCTGCATCGAATCTGGTAGACTCTTTGGGTTTATTTTTTCCAAATATGATATTCGTCTCTATCCTCTTAAGGTCGAAGCTATAATTTGTTGGGGTTCCCATGTTTTGGCCAGATTGGCAAGACCAAAAGATGAGACAACATAGAACCAATTTGGAACCTCAGGATCTAGCCCTCCTGGGTTCAAGGAGGGATCTCTCTATGATATGTCAAAGGTATAACTTTGGAGTTCAATTTGAAGGTATTAGGCTAGGTATGAAGCACGGGGTTTGTTTGTTTGATTGTTTATGTTTGGTAGTTGGGAATCGGGAAGGAAGGTTCCAACATGAGGCAAGGGTGAGCAAATAGGAAGCTTAGGCAGAGACAGGTAACTCAGAGAACATCAAAGCCATTGGGCTATGGAGTCAAGAAAGGATTTATTTGGGTTCAATGTGCAAGCTTTCAGTTGGGCTAGTCATCTAGAGCATTTGGATCTTAAAGGATGATTGGTGGGATGGGACATTAAATATTGAAAATGAAAGGAGGAGAACCAACCAACTCTGTCTATAGATCAGACCAGAGGTCATTTAACTCCAGGCCTGCTTGGACAGAATTGGAGGTAATCACAAGGGATCTTAGAAAGGCTAGCTGGTCATGCAAATATCCTAGTGGACAGGGCTAACACTAATCCCCAGTGTTCCCAAACCTTCCAGCTAAATCCTACCAATAAGATCCAAACATGGACTTCATCAATTCATACATCATAGAGCAGGCAATATCATCCACTACACTGGTTAAATCGATTGAAATCAACATTCAGATACACATATAAGCAGAAAACGCTGAGGCAGGGAGAGCAGGAAACATAGGGCACCTATCAAGGGTGAATCCTATATTATACTCCTGTTGCCTACCAGCAAAAATGAAACGAAATGTAGCATGCAATGAGAGCAATTCAATCACAAATATAGAGAAAGAGGAAACATCACCAGCTTCTTTAGATCAGGATCCAAAGAAACATGCTTGTCGTATTAAAAACAACACCAATCAGGTACATCATAGCCCATAGCTTGAACATTCAGTTTGAATTCATCCAATCACATCCTATCTTACAATGTACACAGAGAACTTGTCTCAAGAGGAAAACACTTGCGTTCCATTGATATCTCATCAACAACCATTACAATGTTTCCTTCTGTGCTTTATAGCAAAGGGTGAGCCTAAGATCGACTGAAGGAGTAGGTGAAAATTAAATGTATCTTTAAACACAACAATGAATGCAGGGCCGAAACCCATTATGCTTGACATACTGTATATTTAATCTCTGTCACCTTCCTTGTGAGAGAATGATCTGCTCTAGATTTGATCTTGACATATTTTGGCTGAAGTACTTCAGGTGATTTGAACAAAAATTAAATAAACTGCTGGGAAGGTATGTCTCGTAAATGTCTGACTGTTTTGAGGTCTGTTGTCTGGTGGAAAATACTTCAGGGACATGGTGCATGATAAAGCCATATGGGCGCCATGTACTTTATGAAGAAAAAACATTCTGCTGATGAAAAACCCAGATATTACCTCTTACTGATGTTCAGGACCTCCGGATCGATCCTCGGGGTCTTCAAAATGATGCTTTGCCCTCTAAACTTCAGATTAAAAACTCAAGATCTTCATTGATGCGCCCTAATCCCTTTGCTTTGTACTGAAATTCTTTGCTGCTCCATTACTACCTCTATCGAGTTAGCTCGAGCTTTAAATGGCGCTGGCAGGATTTCCGGCGTTTGAACTCCGCTTTTCTTTAATGCAAGTCCTGACAGCCCCATTCCTTGACTCTCTCATTATGGTACTAGTTCATTGGATTTGATCTTGTCTGCGTCGCTCGCCATTGAGATAGGACACTGAACAGCGACAGTTTTCTTCCTCTAGAAACCCTGCAACATCGCAAACCTGTGAAGAGAACAATGGATGGAGCATTGGATACAGTGTGGATGGAGGAAATGGCCATGCAGATGGAATGGAGGGAAAAAATTGCAGGGGAAATGGTGAAAAATCATTCTGGTAAGGTTGGCGGACGTTGCAGAATGAAAAATGCATGAAAAACATTAAAAAACCATGAAAACAGGACGTTATATGTGTCAGAATGGTTGAATGGTACGGGATATGCATGTGGGGTGACGTGGCGTACAGACAGCCAAGTGGACAGATGACGTGGGGACCCAGGCAACGGTGGAATGGTCAACCATGCATGGACAGATCTGGACCGTCGATCGGGCTAAGATCAATGGTGGAGGGCGACAGATGGTGTGCCGGAACAAGAGCCATTGCGTGCGCGATTTCATTAAATATCGTGCATCTCTGGTGATCGGGAGCCGTCGGATGGAGCTTTCAAGATCTAACGGCTGACACGAATTTCGCTGGGCGTCTTGGGCAGGAAGTTAATGTGCGGGGGATGGAGTTAATGAGCGGGAAAAGTGATTTTCAAAATCGTACAGAGGACGCGTGGCGGGATATGAATGGAATCGCTGGGTCTCCGGGGAAAACCGCTCGGCGCCCAACGGTCGTGCGGAAAATATCGGCGGGTTTTGGAAAACAACGCGTGGAGTGGGGACCACCATTTCGGGCACACTCCGTGCCGTTGGATTTGATCTTTAACGGGTGGTGGAGATTTTCCGGTTTGAATTTATATATCGGACCAATATATATGCGCATTTTAAAGGTTTTAAATGATTTTTTCGCATGGGGATAGGTTCGGGGGGCTAAGCGCCTGACGGATTTAGCGTTGGTTCTGGCGCTAGGTCCTGTGGAAAGCGGAAGGGCGCGGGGCTCTAGCCAAAGGTGCTAGGCCTTTCATAATGAAATACATGGGTTTTATTCATTTTTTAATGCAATTTGAGGCCAGCCAGGGTAACGATAGGGCAATGAGGGGCAGGAGAGGCCAGAACAGGGGCAGGAATGGGATTTCAAGGGGGAGAGGGGAAAAGTGGTATTTTGCAGGGATATGAGAGGTAATATAGGCCCTTCTGAGAAATGGGGTAGTAGATAGAATTTATATAAGGAAAAGCACTCAGAGCCTTCAAGGGGAATGGTTTTTCAGGGAAAGGCATCCCTTGAAGGATCAACAATAATTCAGCCCCCCAGCTTGCTTGTCAATAATTTCATAGGGGGGCTAACAGTGGCTCCACATGGGGATGGCTTCTCCTTGGAGGAGTCAAGAAACTAGATATGATCTTTGGAGTAGGTCAGGTTCCTGCTATCATAATCCATCTTTCTTCGTTGATTTTCAGCTGCCACAAACATGATATATCAGCAGAAATATTTTCCCAACCAAACTACCTACCCAAACTACAGTTCTACATTTTTCCCTTGGGTGCATTTGAACTAGCAGACCCCTTACATTTTATTTTGCAAAACAAAAACAAACCTATTCTAATTTTACCCTTATTGCTCCATGAGGCCAGATTAGACTGTTGGCCTCACATGTTTCTCTACCTATTCTACTACCTGTTGGGATTAAACTGTCCAACACGTTTCTTCTCCTACATTCTAAGACAGGAAATTTAAAAACAGCCAAGCCAGGATTACACTTTCTGACTTGTTGTGGATTGAAAAAGTTGAAACTCAAAAACAAAACTTGAGGGTTTGAAATATGAACTTTTGAAGCACCCTCTTTTCTTCATGTGACTCAGGTTTTGAGCATATTAGATTCACTTCTTCCTTTTCCTTCAGCTCTAATTTTGTGCATGTTAGAGCTGATTTCTTTCTTTCGCCGCTGATCCAGATTTTGAGATTATTAGGACCCACTATTCTTCTTCCTTTGGCTCGGATTTTGATCAGGTTTGAGCCATGATTTTTACTTCAGAGGTTCAAGTTTTGAGCATGTCTGAACCTCTCTTTTCATTCTGTTTTTTAGAACATTTTATCTTTTTCTGAAAATGGAAACTTGCAATGGTATGTACAATGGAGATGAAACTGAAAATGGAAAATCAACAGAAGTAATGTTTGAGCATCCTGCCATTGACAGGACCCCCAAACAACTCTGTGCCATCAAGTTCTTGCAGAAAAAACGCATTAGGACCCACAGTGGCCTGGATGACAAATGGACCTTGCCACAAGCTGTCAAATTTGCCATGTTTGCCTTTGTCCTCTCTTCTCGAATCCCATCTCAGAACCTTATCTCCAACCTTGAAATCTAAAGCTTTGGTTCTTTTGTCAAACTGTCTCTTTATGCCTTCCTGTACTCTGACAGCTCTGCTATAAACCTGCTCTCTTTTTTGTTGCAAATGGATAGTTTCATTGATTCTCCTTACCATATTGTCCTCCTCTGATTGGATCTCCTAAACAAGCTTGATTACTGGAACTCCAAGACTAGTAGGAAACACTGCTTTAGTCCCATAAACCAGTTGAAAAGGTGACATGCCAATAGATTTCTTCATAGTGAGCCTGTCTGCCCACAAGGCATGTGTCAACTTTTTATGCCATGATCTTTTGTTCTCTTCCAGCAGCTTCTTAATGATTGTAACTAGGCTTTTATTTGATGATTCAGCTAGGCCATTACCCTGGGGGTAATAGGCAGTTGAATGTCCAAGTGCTATTCCGTACCTGTGACAGAAATCAATCATTCTTTTGGATCCGAAAGAAGCGGCATTGTTAGTGATTATTTTCCTTGGATAGCCAAAACGTGATAAGATGAAGTCTTCTAGGAATCTAATGATGACAGAGTCAGTGGCATTCCTAGTGGGTGTGGCTTCTATCCATTTAGTGAAGTAATCTATGGTAGTCAGGATCCATTTGTGTTGCCCAGAAGAAGGAGGGTGGATTTCCCCTATAAAGTCTAGGCCCCATTGCATGAAGGGACCTTCTATGGTGATAGGTTGCAGAGGGAGGGGAAGGAGCTTTCTCTTGCCCTCAAAGATTTGGCATTTGTGGCAGGCAAGAATCATTTTATGGACATCACTAAAGACTGTAGGCTAATAGTAACCAGCCCTGAGTATCTTATTTGCAGTGGCTTTCCAACTCAGGTGGCCTCCACATTCTCCAGCATGGAACTCCTGTTTGATTCTTTCAGCTTCAGTTTCAGACAAACATTTCAGCAGAAGGCCATTTTGATTTTTCCAATATAGGTTCTCATTAAGAATGTAGTAGTTTCTAGCTTTGAGTTTTATGAATCTGGCCTTTGTTTTGGATAGTTCTGGAGGGGCATTGAGATTAGTGAGCACATAAAAGATATCAGTATACCAAGTAGAGCTCTGAAACTGCTCCTAAACAGTTGGATGGGGCAATCCTTCCTGCTCATCTAGGGAATTTATCATGTTAATGTCAAGGGCCTGCAAGTTTGATTCAGCCATTAAATGGGCCAGGCCTTGACCTTTGATCAGCTTGGTGGGTTTTATTTCAAGGTTGTATTCCAAGATTGTAGCAATCCATTTGCCCCTTTTCCCATCAGGGTCTTGGGACAAGATATCTTTAACCACTATACTTGGCACGAAAGAAATGGTGTGAGAATGCAGAATGTACACCCTAAAGTATTTTAAGGCCTTAATCAGAGTGTAGGCCTGCTTTTCCATGATGTTGTACTTTAAGGGTGCATCTCTTAAGGATTTACTGAAGAAGGCTATAGGCTGTTCATTACCTTCTGAATTATTCTGCAGCAAAACTGCAGCTATTGTGTGTTGGGAAGAAAATGAAAAGATCAGAAAATATTTTGAGAAGTCAAGGCTGATAAGTACAGAGGCCTGAGTGAGTGCAAGTTTTACTGACTCAAAATATTTCTTGGCTTCAACAGTCCACTTAATTCCTGCACCTTTCTTTAGAATTTCAGTAATTTTTCTAAGGTGCTCAGCAAGATTAGGGATGAATCTTCTGAGGAAATTGATCTTCCCTATAAAGCACTGCAACTCCTTGATGTTCCTTGGATCTGTAATTTGAAGTATTCCCTCAAATATCTGGAGGTCTATCCTGATTCCTTTCTCAGATATAATGTGGCCTAGAAGTTTACCTTCTTGCAGCCCAAAAATAGTTTTCTTAGGATTTAGGGACAGACCATACCTTCTACATTTTTCAAAAACTTTCCTTAGATGTTTCAGATGTTCTTCTTCAGTTTTAGAAAAGACAGTCAAGTCATCCAAGTAGATAACTATAAAGTGTCCAATCTCCTCTGAGAAAGCTATGTCCATCGCTCTTTGGAAGGTAGCTCCAGCATTCATCAGTCCAAAAGGCATATTCACATACATGAAGGTACCCCAGGGAGTGGTAAAAGTTGTTTTGAGTTGATCTTCTGGGAGTACCAGAACTTGGTTGTATCGTAAAAAACCATCAAGCGGGGCGATTCGTTTAGAGCCTACTACCTTCTGAAGGATATGCTCCATTCTAGGTAAAGGGTAGTTGTCTTTCAAGGAGGCTCTATTGAGGTTTCTGAAGTCTATGCATAGCCTAATCTCCGTTGTCTTCTTCCTCACAGCCACTAAGTTTGACACCCAATCAAAAAACCTTACAGGGACTATAATGCCTGCATTATACATCTTTTTAATTTCCTTCTCTACTTCAGGCAATTGTTTTGGATTGATTCTTCGAAGTTTTTGTCTGAAAGGACTCTGATTTTCCTTTAGTGGTATCTTATGTTGAATGATGTTGGTGTCATAGGCCTTTAATTCTTCATAGCTCCATGCAAACACGTCTATGAATTCCTTGAACAGGTCAATATATTTTTTCTTCATGTTTGCAGGTATAGACTTAGCCAGTTTTATCATTCTGGGTTTGTCTTCAGTGCCAATGTTGCATTCTTCCACATCAGAATCATAATTTTCAATTGCGGGATTTTTTTCCACGTCATCAAAATCAAAGAGGTCCTCTAAGGGTGCCAGGCCTCTGGGTATATTCTTGTCTTTGGCCTGCAGCACTTCGACCTCTTCATTTTTTGTGTTTTCACTATTTTCATTAAAATTTCCAGTTTTATCAGAAAAAGACTTTATTTCTATGTTACAGGGTGTTTCTTGTTTATCTGGGGGATCCTCGCTTGGGCAGCTATCATCAGAAGTTGAGTCTAAATCCGAAAATTCAAACTCATTCCTGCCCACCAGGAAATCTTCGATCTGTTTGTCTCCCTTAAAGACCTGCCAATATTTTTCATTGTCTAACACTGCAGGCCTGAATTTGGTCTGAATGATAATCTGTTGGTCAACTGGGGTCTTAGGATACGAACTATCTAGGCAAGCTAATCCATTTGAAACTGCGTTTTTCCCCTAGGAATGAATACTAACTCATATTCAACAAAAGTTTTCAACAAATCTAGAGTATCATTCCTATATGCTCTTAATCTGGGATGTTTTGCTGAATACTTTCCATTCACCTGTTTGATCACTAACTCTGAGTCTCCTCTCACAACTATCTTACGGGCTCCTAACTTTTTCAACAGATTTAGCCCCAGAATGAGAGCCTCATATTCTACAATATTGTTTGTGCATCTGAAATGCAGATTCACAGTGTGGCTCTCTGCATGATCATCTCCTGTGTTATGTAGCCACACTCCTGCTCCGGCACTTTTCCTAGTACAAGACCCATCAAAGTTCATTTCCACAGGGGTTCATTGTTTACTTCGTCTTCATCCCCTCCCCTACAGCTGGATTCACCATTATGTGGAGTTGTGAGGTTTGTGCTAGGAGGGGGGTCATTTCGTGGTTCATTATGGGCATGGAGGTCAGGGAGGTGGCTAGCTTGCTATTTTTGTTCTATTTCTGTTTCATTCAGAGTTATATTTTCAGCAGTTTTCCCATGGTCTTCTTCCTCATATTCTTCCAGATTAGCCATTATGTTGATATCCATGGGCTGTATGTTTGTATTTCCATTATCTGATCTCGGCTCTTCTGAGGATTGGTC
Organism: Pinus albicaulis; assembly: GCA_034641835.2. Classification (NCBI taxonomy): domain Eukaryota; kingdom Viridiplantae; phylum Streptophyta; class Pinopsida; order Pinales; family Pinaceae; genus Pinus; species Pinus albicaulis. Next base: position 219,720,159 of record CM076574.1, read on the forward strand.
ATTGTAGAGAATGAAAGAGTCTAGATCTGTATGTACAGAGTATAATGGTGAGTTTTTAGGTTTCTCGAGGCTATTGACTAAAAATTTCATCTGAGACTCTCTATACAATCTTCTAAGTTGGCCAAATATAGGGATAGTGGCATATGAGCCATCCATCTGCATTGTTCCTTGCAGTTTGGCTCCACATGATCTTGATAATAGCATGCCATACTTTGGTGGCACATCTACCACCACAACATCCATGACCATACATTTAGCAGGAATCTGGGTCAGGCTTACACACAAGTCCTTGATGAGGCCTAGGCATTTTACTCTACTAGAGTCAAATGAATATAAGTCTTTGTAGGGTCTGGTGATTTCTAGGCCTAGCCTCTCCATCACTACCTTGGGAATTAAGTTATGAGACGCTCCAAAATCATGCATTGCATTGTGCAAGATCTTGTCATGAATGTTGAGACTGATATAAAAAGGTGGAACTACCCCTTCCTGAAACTTTCCTTCAATTTTGGGACCAAAGAGTAGGGTTGGTTGATCATCATTTAAATTTACAGAATCATTCATTTCTCCCAGATTTAATGCTTTCAAAATTTTGCCTTTATATACATCTTGAGTGGCCAGCTCAGATAATGGCACAGAGATTTTGATTTTTGCAATCTCACTCTCTAGATTGAAAGTGGACTGGACCTTTGTAATGCTCAATTCTGTTTTATTTGCTACTTCTTTAGTAGCCGAATCAGTTTGTGATTTTTCACTATGTACAAGGTTTGGAACAGTTGTATTAGGAGCACTAACTGAAGTGCTAGTACTACTGGTTGGTTGACTTTGTTTTTCAATATCCTGGTTGTCCTTCTCCTTATGTTTACTAGAACTTTCAACTGCTGATTTGTTGTTTGCAGCAGATGCTTTAGAGGATTTATCAGGTCTTTTCTTGATGGTTACTTCAGGAGTCTTTTCTTTGGGATTTTCTTGGTCCTTTTTGCTCCTAAGTTCGTATTGTTCCCGGACCTGCATCATGGCATTTTCAAATCCTAATTTGTAATCCTTAGTTTCTAACCATTCCTCACTCCAATATGAAGGTGAGGGTTGATCTTCTTCTGAATCACAGTTAAGGACTGAGTCCTCTGCTTCAAACATGTTTATGGTATTCCCTTCAGACTCTTCAATGATTCCCTCGTCTTCATTTAAAAAATTTTCTTGAAATGGGGGAATAATTTGTTGGTCTGACTCTCTTTGTCTGTTGGGAACAACATTGTTTCTTCTAATGTTTTGGTTCTAGTTTCTGTTTTGGTTGTTGTTTTGGACAACCATCCTCTTTATCATTTGTTGAAGTTCTTCCACATTTTTTGAAAGTTTTTCATATTTGGGATCAGATGTGGAAGTTACGTTGTCATCCCTATATGTTACCCTCTTTTCAGCTTTTAGTCTTGCCCTTTTTTCCATCAGGTTTGCTTCTATGGTTATTGCTCCTTTCTGCATGTCTTCTAGGGTGGTGTATTCTTTGTCTCTAAGCTCATAGGCCAGGTCAGCATCAAATCCATCTGGATATTTAGCCAGGGCCATACCTTGAGGAGGCTTCATGTGTGGAGGGAGAGCATTATAAATCCTGTTGAATCTAGTGGTGTAATCATGAACACTCTCTCCTACATTCCTCTTGAGGGACATGTATTCTGCTAGGAGCTGACAAGGGTTTGCTCTAACCTCCCATTTGTTTATGAAGGTTTGGTATAATGTAGGGAGATCTTGAATACTGCCAGGAGGCAACCCTTTAAACCATTTCTTGACCTCGCCCCCTAAGCTTTGGGCAAAGATCCTCATTTTGATTGTTTCATCATCAATTTCCATATAATCAAAAGAGTCCTCCATTTTATCTACATGTTGCTGAGCTGTTATGGACTCTTTAGCAGTGAAGTGTGGGATTTTTGACTGATAATCATTTGGTAAGGGTAAAAAGGGTTGGGGTAGAACTAAAGGTGCATACCAAGCTACCATGATGATATTCTGGTGAGGCAAAGGGTTAATTTGAGCAGCTGGTATTTGAATGATAGGGATATTTGGACCAGCAGAAGTCCGTTGAATAGATCTAGGGTGAGAGAGCCCCAAGTTTTGAAGGAAGTGAAAATCAGGTGGTGTGGAAGGAGGGGTTTCACTGTCCCTAGTGTCTGGCTGGTCTGAAACACTGAATGACCTAGTTCTAGGTAATCTGTTTTGAAGGTCTAGGTCGAAGAAAGGGTCTAATAGAGCTGCAAGATATTCTGGTGCAGAATTAGCTCTATGAATGTTGCTGGAAATAGTTGATCTCCTATTTACAGGTGTTCTCTTGAGGATTTTCTCAGGATTATCAACTATTTCAGGTGGGTTTGGATCAGGGAAAGCTCTCATATGAATGGTTCTATGAGCCAGAATGTTGTTCTTGAACTAAGCAGCTTAACCCTACTTGTTACTTCTATTGTGGTTGATATTGTCTCAGGGCTGGTCTCCCAGTGGAGTCTCCATTATGTTTCAGGTCTCGTCTCCCAGTGGAGTCTGATGCGAAACCAAGATGATCAGCAGACCTATTGATCACCAGTGGAGTATTTTAACGTTTAGGAACAATGGAGTCGCCAGGTGGATGGTTTAGAATGTTTCAGGGGATACACTGTCCACCACAGTGCTGATGAAATATCCCTTTTCAAGGATATCCCACTAAACACAGCAAACTCTAACCAGAGATTGACTGGGAGGGAATTTACCAGATACGTCACCTCAAAGATGAGGATGAGATCCAGAGGCTACCTGGCCCTTTCCAGGCTCTGTCTAAGAGTATGGGGTAAAGCACACAAGAGGTAAGTGGAATGGGAAGTGTTTTACTACCAACCTAGCCAAATATTCTGGGTTTTCTGAGGTTTGGAGATGTATCAAGATGAAAGTATTCAGAAAGTCCCCAGCGGAGTCGCCATTATGTTGGGGTTCCCATGTTTTGGCCAGATTGGCAAGACCAAAAGATGAGACAACATAGAACCACTTTGGAACCTCAGGATCTAGCCCTCCTGGGTTCAGAGATGGATCTCTCTATGATATGTCAAAGGTATAACTTTGGAGTTCAATTTGAAGGTATTAGGCTAGGTATTAAGCACGAGGTTTATTTTTTTGATTGTTTATGTTTGGTAGTTGGGAATCAGGAAGGAAGGTTCCAACATGAGGCAAGGGTGAGAAAATAGGAAGCTTAGGCAGAGACAGGTAACTCAGAGAACATCAAAGCCATTGGGCTATGGAGTCAAGAAAGGATTTATTTGGGTTCAATGTGCAAGCTTTCAGTTGGGCTAGTCATCTAGAGCATTTGGATCTTAAAGGATGATTGGTGGGATGGGACATTAAAGATTGAAAATGAAATCAGGAGAACCAACCAACTCTGTCTATAGATCAGACCAGAGGTCATTTAAATCCAGGCCTGCTTGGACAGAATTAGAGGTAATCACAAGGGATCTTAGAAAGGTTAGCTGGTCGTGCAAAGATCCTAGTGGACAGGGCTAACACTAATCCCTAGTGTTCCCAAACCTTCCAGCTAAATCCTACAAAGAACATCCAAACATAGACTTCATCAATTCATACATCAGAGAGCAGGCAATATCATCCACTACACTGGTTAAATCGATTGAAATCAACATTCAGATACACATATAAGCAGAAAACGTTGAGGCAGGGAGAGCAGGAAACATAGGGCACCTATCAAGGGTGAATCCTATATTATACTTATGTTTCCTACCAGCAGAAATGAAATGAAATGTAGCAAGTAATGAGAGCAAGTCAATCACAAATATAGAGAAAGAGGAAACATCGCCAGCTACTTTAGATCAGGATCCAAAGAAACATGCTTGTCGTATTAAAAACAACACCAATCAGGTACATCATAGCCCATAGCTTGAACATTCAGTCTGAATTAATCCAATCACAGCCTATCTTACAATGTACACAGAGAACTTGTCTCAAGAGGAAAACACTTGCGTTCCACTGATATCTCATCAACAACCATTACAATGTTTCCTTCTGTGCTTTATAGCAAAGGGTGAGCCTAAGATCGACTGAAGGAGTAGGTGAAAATTAAATGTATCTTTAAACACAACAATGAATGCAGGGCCGAAACCCATTCTTCTTGACATACTATATATTTAATCTCTGTCACCTTCCTTGTGAGAGAATGATCTGCTCCAGATTTGATCTTGACATCTTTTGGCTGAAGTACTCCAGGTGATTTGAACAAAAATTAAATAAACTGCTAGGAAGGTCTGTGTCGTAAATGTCTGACTGTTTTGAGGTCTGTTGTCTGGTGGAAAACACTTCAGGGACATGGTGCATGATAAATCTGTATGGGCGCCATGTACTTGATGAAGAACAAACATTCTGCTAATGAAAAACCCAGATATTACCTCTTACTGATGTTCAGGACCTTCGGATCGATCCTCGAGGTCTTCAAAATGATGTTTTGCCCTCTAAACTTCGGATTAAAAGCTCAAGATCTTCATTGATGCGCCCTAATCCCTCTACTATGTACTGAAATTCTTTGCTGCTCCATTACTGCCTCTGTCGAGTTACCTCGAGCTTTAAATGGCGCTGGCAGGATTTCTGGCGTTTGAACTCCGCTTTTCTTTAATGCAAGTCCTGACAGCCCCATTCCTTGAATCTCTCATGATGGTACTAGTTCATTGGATTTGATCTTGTCTGTGTCGCTCGCCATTGAGATAGTACACTGAACAGCGGCAGTTTTCTTCCTCTAGAAACCCTGCAACATAGCAAACCTGCGAGGAAAACAATGGATGGAGCATTGGATGCAGTGTGGATGGAGGAAATGGCCATGAATATGGAATGGAGGGAAAAAATTGTAGGGGAAATGGTGAAAAATCATTCTAGTAAGGTTGGCGGACATTGCAGAATGAAAAACGCATGAAAAACATTAAAAAACCACGAAAACGAGACGTTATATGTGTTGGAATGGTTGAATGGTACGGGATATGCACGTGGGGCGACGTGGCATACGGACAACCAAGTGGACAGATGACGTGGGGACCCAGGTGACGGTGGAATGGTCAACCATGCATGGACAGATCTGGACCGTCGATCGGGCTAAGATCAACGGTGGAGGGCGACGGATGGTGGGCCGGAACAAGAGCTATCGCGTGCACGATTTCATTAAATATCGTGCATCTCTGGTGATCGGGAGCCATCGGATGGAGCTTTCAAGATCTAACAGCTGACACGGATTTCGCTGGGTGTCCTGGGAAGGAAGTTAATGCGTGGGGGATGGAGTTAGCGAGCAGGAAAAGCGGTTTTGAAAATCATACAGAGGACGCATGGCGGGATATGAATGGAATCGCTGTGTCTCCGGGGAAAACCGCTTGACGCCCAACGGTGGTGCGGAAAATACCGGCGGGTTTTGGAAAACAACGCATGGAGTGGGGACCACCATTTCGGGCGCGCTCCACGCCGTTGGATTTGATCTTTAACGGACGGTGGAGATTTGCCGGTTTTAATTTATATATCAGACCCATATATATGCGCATTTTAAAGGTTTTAAATGATTTTTTCGCACGGGGACAGGTTCGGGGGGCTAAGCGCCTGACGGATTTAGCGTTGGTTCTGGCGCTAGGTCCTGTGGAAAGCGGAAGGGCGCGGGGCTCTGGCCAAAGGTGCTAGGCCTTTCATAATGAAATACATGGGTTTTATTCATTTTTTAATGAAATTTGAGGCCAGCCAGGGTAACGATAGGGAAATGAGGGGCAGGAGAGGCCAAAACAGGGGCAGGAATGGGATTTCAAGGGGGAGAGGGGAAAAGTGGTATTTTGTAGGGATATGAGAGGTAATATAGGCCCTTCTGAGAAATGGGGTAGTAGATAGAATTTATATAAGGCAAAGCACTCAGAGCCTTCAAGGGGAATGGTTTTTCAGGGAAAGGCATCCCTTGAAGGCTCAACAATCATTCAGCCCCCCATCTTGCTTGTCAAGAATTTCATAGTGGGGTTAACATAATTAATCTCACCTCCCCTTCCTCTTTACACCAGTTGCAGAGTTTGCAAGGGAAAGCTAATTTCCTACATCATTTCATACTGAACTATGTTGAGGTAGCCAAAGGTTTTACATGATTTCTTAAGAAAGGAATCTCGTTCCTATGGGATAAGATTGCCCAAAAATATTTCGATGCACTAAAGACTATTCTTTTCAATGCTCCTCTTTGCATCCCCCAAATTATCATCACGATTATTTACTCTATCTCGTTGCCTCTTTTAGCACTATCGCCATGGTTCCAGTACAGGACGATCAAGACGGTAATGAGCATGTCATCTATTATCTCTACCACAATATTCTTGACACTAAAATGCATTACACTCATGTCAAAAAAATGGTGTTGGAATTTGTTCAAGCTGTACAACATTTCTTCCATTATATTTTACTCCATGCCACAACTGTGATTTCTGATTGCAACCCCATGACCTATATTTTAACTTGACAGTTGTTGGGGGGAAAGTAATATAAGTGGGTAGTTATCCCCCAAGGGTTTTATTTTGAGTTCACTACCACCAAATCAAAGAAATCATTGGTTTTTTCTGAATTTATATTCTCCTTACCCTCTTCCTCTGCTCCTTCCAATTCTTAGGAACGCATTCCAGACGGTACTTTTTTTCTGATTAGCACCCTCAATCCATGGTATGGTGATATCATAATTTATATCAAGCTTTATAATTTCCAGTCTGATTTGATAAAATATGCTCATCCATGTTTCTTTCATCATTCACAACCCTATCACATAGTCAAAGATACATTGTACCGCATCAGAGCTGATTTCGTCCTCCGTTAGTGTTTAAAATTAGAGGAAACTGAAAAGGTCCTTAATGACTTCCATTCTGGTGCATGTGGCAGTCACATGTCTAGGTATGATACTGCTCAAAAAATTCTTCTTGCCAGGTATTTCTACCCTACCATTTTCAAAGATTGTATCCTTGTTGTCCATAAATGTCATGAGTGCCAGATCTACCAGTGCAAGATGCGGATGCCACCCTCTCACCTCCATCCCATCATTATCATTGGTACTTTTGAAAAGTGGAGTATGAATTTTATGACATGTAACCCTCGCTCAGCCAGGGGGCATGCCTATATTATTGTATCCATAGACTACTTCACCAAATGAGTCGAAGCAATGCCTACACTCATATTTGACGGTAAGACGACCACTCAATTTATCTTCAATCATGTGATTTCTAGGTTTGGAGTCCCTCAAGCCATTGTCACTAACCATGGCTCCCATTTTCGCCATTATATGATGCCTGAGCTGACTACTCAATTGGGTCTGCATCACGACAACTCAACACCATACTACCACCAAGCCAATTATTAGGTCGAAGCCGTGAAAAACGTTTTAGTCACTATGCTTCAGCGTACTATTGGGATGCACAAGTCCAATTGGAATCTCATGTTGTTCTCAGCTCTTTGGGCTTACCAAACCTCGGTGAAGGATGCAACCAGATTCACACCATTTCAACTTGTTTATGGTCTAGGAGGTACTCTTTCGATTGAATGTGAAATTCCTTCACTCAAGCTAGGTGTCAAATTAATGTTGAATACCTCCCCAAAGGAAGAACATCTTCTATATTTTGAGAGGATTTATGAAACTAGCTACTTCACTGTTATAGTCATAGAATCATAGAAAAATCGGGTCAAAGCCCACTTTGACCAAACATTTTCCCCTCGTACCTTCGTAGAAGGATACTTAGTCCTCTTCTATAACCATTCCCATGATAAGCTAGGGGAAAGTAAATTCGAACCCATGTGGCATGGGCCCTACATCATTAAACATGTTTTTCAAAAAGTGGCCTATGAGATTATTGATTATGAAGGTCATCCCTTAGATCAGCCCCGAAACGGGCTGTATCTCAAAAAATATTATGGATGAGTTTTCTCATGCATTTCTTCTATACATAAGTTTGTTTTTTCATTTTTGTACATTTTTGGCTTGGTTTTCTTTGCGATATTTTTTTCCTGCTTATTATGTCTTTTCTTATTGTGCAGATGTCTATCACTCCTTATGTCAGTTTCTTTGACGGTGCCTCCTGCAGTACCCAGAACCTATCCTCCACGGCTTCAGTAATTTATGATCCTAACGGTGAATTAGTAGACCTTCAAGGCATTTGTGTGGGACGCACAGCTAACAATGTCATTGAATACAGTGAAGTTATCAAACTTCTAACTGAAGCTATTTCCCTCGAAAACCGTGAATTAATTGTAAACCTAAACTCTAATCTTGTTTTTCTCCAACTCAATGGGTGTTATTTTGTCAGAAAACATCATATTTTAAGGATGTATTTACGTGTTCGTTTGTTAGAAAGGAATTTTTATTATATTACATATCATCACATTACCATAAGAATGAATACGTTAACTGATGCAATATCTAATCTTGTATTAGATAGACATTTGTCGTGTTTGTAAAAGAAACCATCATTACATAGTAAGATTTAGATAGGAAAATAAGCATATATATATATATATATATATATATATATATATATATATATATATATATATATATATATATATATATATATATATATATATATATATATATATATATATACATATATATATATATATATATCGATTGTTTGCATCATCTTGTACATCATAGTTCAAAAAATATTTATGTGTTTCAGTTACATCCTGAGACGCCATGTATCTCAAAAAATAAAAAAATAAAACCTAGGAGTCTAATGAGCATGGTTCTCATGATATCACATCACTGCACGTACAACATGTCTCAATAGTCGATCAATGTGGTTAGAAACACTCACAGTGTGTTGTTGGTAAGCACGAGGAATGTCCTCAAATATCGCATACTCTGGGATCCCGCTCGTGAGTCCCTCCAGGTTACATGTGTTTTTTTCTCATCATCACCTCTCTCGCCATGAGGGGCCACTTCAAACTCTCTTTTGACCCTCTGAGCTATCAAAAACATCCTTGCAGGTCTCTTGGGTCAAACATATGCAACACATGAGAAAATATCACAACACACACACACACACACACACACACACACACACACACACACACATATATATAAACCAAAAAAATTCGTAATACTCATAAAAATCCAAAAAATGAGTTTTTACCTCTATCCTCCTCCCAAGTGTCCCCTTCTGGATGTGGAAGATCTGGATCATCCCTAAAATCGGTACTGGTATATGGCCAATCCTCCACCACAATGATCCATCGGCTCAACTAGTCAAAGAACGTTGGTCTCCATGACATTTGTTTCCCACCCCCTAATCGAGGCATTATCTCAGCCCAACGGACCATCTATGGCTCTCGTGATGGTCGCCTAGGTACAATTACCTCATGACGCCGGGATATTGGTAACCGTTCCATGATGAACGATATCAATATGGAACCATACCCAAACTTTAGCTTACTGTTTTACACTTGGTTAGATGACATTTCATATTGATCGTCACCGCTTCTGCCCAATTGAATATTGTCGGAGACATGCAATCTATGGCTAATTAGAGTTGAGTCTTTGTGGATTCATGGGGAGCCTGAGATTCGGTAGCTTGAGTAATGGTATGCAACACTACCCTCAAAGGTAAGTCGTGCACTATCTGGATGTCTATTTTACTGCTCTTATGTGCTTTGTGTGCTACAAGACACGCTCTCCCTATCAGCATGTCCATGCTCTCTCCAAGGATCCTAGTACTTGTCATTTGTGCTCACTCTCCCCTCCTTGACAATCCTACCAAGAAATAGATATCGAATAATTCTATATCCAATTCCCGGTCATGGATGATGAATTTATCTTGGTCAGTGTCCCATACACTAATCAAGTATTGCAATAGCTCTAATTGGGCTCTCAGACATGGGGTCATCAAAAAATTAAGGAGCCCACAATTCCTCAAATCATCTAATTATGCATCATCCTCCATGGCATGTGCATCTTCTACCCCATTCTCCTACTCTTTTCATTCTATTGCCATCACAACTGTTGATTCTTCCTGCAAAATGAAATACAAGATTCCATTAGCCATATTGCTAAAATTAAATCTCTTTTGACAATAATTCTTGGAAATTAAAAAAAAAAATTATTCGCGGCATTTGCCGCAACTATTTTTCAAACAGTAACACCAAGTGATGCTTTCCATATATAAAAAATCAGGGAGGTTGGCCCAGCTCCATGCCGAGAACCGACGCCGACCACCACAGATGTGAGTTTTTAAAACTCTTCCATAAAATGCATCAAGACATGAAAACATATGTAATATGGATTGCAGGGGAAGTTCATGGATCCTACCTGGAAGCAACAAATTCATAAATGGCCTCCTAGGTTGCATGCAGTCAGCTCCCTAAATTCACAGTGAAAACTGGTGAACATGCTCACAAGAAAGTGAAAAGGTAAAAGTGAATTATTTTTTTACTATTAAGTTACTTTATAACAATTTTTAACCATAATTAGGTTTTTGGACACATTTTCGGTCATTTTTTATTAATTTTTCTTGAAAAAGGGTTTGAAATTTGTTTCTTGTGAAGCAACGGGTTCTAAAACTCGAAACGATGAGGAAATGAGTTGTATTTTATTACTCTTTTGGACTCAGTTAAAAAATGAAAAACTCACCCCTTGGAGTTATCTTTCAGCTCTTTTCTGACTCTCAAAATATGAAAATATTGCCAAGCTCTTGTCATTTTGGAATCACTAAAGGTTGTGAAATGTCATCTACCCAGTATACGTTTACCCCTTTTTCATGCTAGGAAAAATTATTTATGAAAAAATAATAACTTAGTCAAACATGGCTAAGAGGTTCTCTCAAATATTTTTTTCTACCTTTTCAGATCTGAAAAACAACCTATGAAAAGGGCCCTTCTAGAGTTTTCTTTTCTACCTCTTTTCAAACTCTCTAAACATGAAAAGACATTGAGTTTTCACTTTTTCAGACTCATTAAATATAAATGACATTGTAGTCGTCGCCATGACGTTATCAAGTTCTTCCTTCCTAGGACTCGTAAAATGTACTAGGATATATTTTTCCGAAGGACAAACTTACATGACAAGCATATGCTATCCTCCTCAAGCTTTTTCCCAAAAATAATTGGGGTACTCATGAGAAATGATGGGGGAAAATGGAATTATTTGTCAGTTGCATCGTCAGTATGTCGCTCTTGAACATGAAACTTGTCTACAATTCGTGTCAGGTTGGGAACATCCCACATTTTTCATCTTGCCTCCATGGGTTTGGGTTATCTGTTTTGACCTATCATCTGCTCTTTGCCTCGTCAACATGACCTCATATCCCTTGATTTAAAATATTTCTAGATTCCAGAGTTGTGTCACCCATATGTTTAAGAGAATTTCCTTGTATATTTTTCAACCCCTGATCCTCTCTTCAGTCTTGATTCACTATTATCTTATTCCTCTATCTCGTGTCAATGATGTGGGAAACATTATCGACCTCCTACAACCGATTAATTCCTATCGACTTCAACTCATTATCCATGAAGATGATTCAGAGACTCTCTTCTGGTACCCTAGAGCTTGCGTTCCTCAATGGAAATTTCTTCGCATTCGACGAAAGGTTCTCATCATTGGCCTCGGATTGGGTGATTTCGTGGATGTTCGAATCTAGTTCATTTTTCACATTCCCTCGATTGTACTAGAAGTACCTGTTAGGGGCCCTTGATTTTGCTGATTTTCAAGCCAAATTACTGTGTAACATCAAAACAATCTTTGGAGCCCAAGGACCTAGCCTTCTTGGACTCAGAGAGGGCTCTCTCTATTTCTGTAAGGGATGTCTTTGTGTTTGCTTCTTGTGTTTCTGATTTTAAGCTAGTTATGAAGTAGGTTTTTCGTTTTCGTTTTTAGGTTTGTGAGGGATGAACTGATCAAAGACTAAGATAGGTAAAAATATGTCATATTAACTGGGCTATGGGGTCGAAAAGGTCAAGAAAGCTTTCAGATGGTGATACAAGGTTGTGCAAGGGCCGATTTGATTCAAGGTAAAAAGGATCTTTGGGTAAAATTTAGTGAGATGGACATTAAATTTGTGAAGAAAAAAGGATTTAAAACATAAATAGTTTAATAGCTGACATAAACATGGTAGGGATAACCATTAATCATGAGAGATGTAACTATAAACTGATCAATGCATAGAAATAAACATTCAAGCAATACATAGAGATATATGACTCTCTAACTTTGGAAAATTGCTATCAGACTTTGGGGAAATACATTTAAGAAAAAAAAACAACTCAAATCACTATGAGGAAATGCCTAAGCATAGTATTTCAAGCTATTGGGCACTTTGAAGCAAGATTGCATAGTTTTAGGAAAAGGGAAAGATCAGTACAAGACCTCCTTGGTTCAAAAAATGACAATCAAACAATTAAAGAAAGGTTTCAGAGGTGGAGCTATGACTAGCCATGAGTAAGAAAGGCATACTGTGAATCATACTTAGCATGCATAAAACCATAAATGAAACAAGCAAACAATTTCTTCAGTTATCAAAGAGCAATCAAGGATTCTTTGATATCACTAAGAAGGAAGAAAACATAGAATTTATTAAGAAACAGGAAATTTGAGGTGCCTCCAAGGGAATGTCTCAAATATATTCTCTACTATATTATAGCAAGAAAGAACATTGAACTATGAATGAAAACTAAGAAGCATAATAGAGAGGGACACTATACCATTTTACCAAGTCAAGGAATCCAACAACAGACCTCCTTCATCATCCAAAAACATTCAAGAAACTATCCAATGCATGAGACAAGTGTTTCTTACAATATTGTATAACCATATATTGCTTCTATTCATCAAGTTCATCCTTGTTTACGATGAAAGCCTTTGGAATATATAGGCCAAGATGAAGGAAAACCTCCTAGTTCAACTTGCAATCGCATTGGCCAATCCAAAATATCTGATTTTGTCCTTGAGGCTTTGCAAAGCCCAAGGCACAAAATATCTAATAAAATATCTCAAAAAATGCTAAAAAAGGAAAATATATTGACTTTTCATAACTAATCATGCCCAAAAATAGCTAAACGCACATGAGGAAAAGTCACTTTAGAAAGGTTCATTTTTTACAAAAATACTTAAGAAATATATCAGCAGAAAGTCCTTTGTCTTTCCAGCAACTTTTGGAGGCCTTCCCGAAGTCGAAACGAGGCCCGTGATGGCTCGTTGAAATATCTAAATGTATATTTTCTGAAAAAGCTTATTTTTCTCCAAAATGATCACTAAAAGTCTGTCAAAAGTGGACCTTTGTGTAAAAACCCAAAAAATAGACCTTGCTGATAAACGGGGCAGAGTGTGGAAAAAGTGAGTGTTTTTTACCATTTTGGGGAAGCAAATCATATTCAATTGATATGAAAATCTCTAAGTAGATTCCCCTAAAATTATGGCTTCCAATGATACCATTTTAATCCTTTCAGGATGCCCCAAACAGAAATGGCGATGCCCATGATTTTTAGCCAAAAACCCAAAAATGACAAAAAAACCAAAACTTGTTGAAATTCGCCCAATTTTGGCGAGCATGACCCTCAAGGGTTTTTAGAAACATGTTGTGAAGCTGAGGCCAAAATTTGGAGCTTTGAGGTATCATTCTTCAATTTTGGTGTCAGGCGCCTCCTTTGAGCTTCCTTGAGTTTTTCCTATGTGGCCTTCAATTTCCGTCAGGCAAATTGATTGAGCTTTTTATAGTGCCCGGTCATCCACCTTTGAAGGTCCAAATCTTTATTGGCCTTCTCCAACTTCTTTTCCAAGTGATCATTCACCCTCTCGAGCCATGCTTCTCGATTGTTCTCTATCTCTTGGGTGAACAAAGTAGTGAGAGGAATAGATTGGAGAAGGGCAGCTTCTTCCTCCTTTTGTTTCTTAAGGGCTCTTTTGAGTCCCATGGTCCTTGGCCTCTTTCTTCTCGGCTGATATTCATCTTTTTTATCATTGAACTTTCCCATGAGTTCTTCCAATATAACTTGCACCTTGGAGGCCTCTTTTTTTTATTTGATGGCCCGTGTCTCATATACCGCCATGTGGACAGTCATCTGTTTATTTTGAATTTGGAAAAAGTGATTAAAGTTTCTAGCCCTCTCTAGATCTGCCCTCAAAGCATCAATTTGGCTTTCTCTATTGATCAAGAGAATCTCTAGGATTTGGGCCTCATTATCGCTATCATCACTTTGGATTTGAATTATGTCGAAGTCCCTCTCCTTTTCATGGCTACTTTCTTCTTTCTCCTTTCCCTTGCTTTGGGTGGCCTTCTTAGTCTTCCTCCTCTTAGGTAATTTGACAATGGGTTGCTTGGGCAATTTCCCCTTGCTTTGGAGGGCCCTAGTAACATTTGGAGTTATAGATTTAGGCACCCTTTTCCTTGATTTCCGGGTCTTGGCCACTTTTGGAGAAGAAAGCATGGCCCCTTTCCTAGGAGAGGTAGCTATCACATGCTCTATTGGCTATTTTTCATTGTTACTTTCCTCATCATTCTTGCCACTATTTTGAATTTGTTCATGGCGCTGCTCTTCATCACATTGCTACATATTATCACTATGATGCTCTTCACTTTGTTGCCCTTCTTCCCCTTGCTACCCTGCTTCATCATCATGCTGCTACTATTCATCTTCATTTTGTTGCTCATCATCATGCTCTTCTTCATCATGCCCTTCTTCCCCTTGTTGCCCTTCTTCACTGTGATCTTTTTCACTTTGCTGCCCTTCTTCGCCTTGTTGTTCCTCCTCTTCATCATGCTGTTGTTTATCATGTTATTCTTCCTCATCATGCTCTTCTTCTTGGTCAATGGGAAATTTGAGCTTCTTGGAAATGGGCTTTCTTGAAGAAGGCGAAGGATGGTGAGTGGAAGGTGAAGGAGATGTATGGAATGAAGGGACAGTGGCGAAATCTAGTTGTGCAATGAAAGTGTCCCAAGAGATTTCCTTCTTCTCAAGGTGATGAAGAATGATAACCTTGATGAGGGAATGATGGAAAGGGCAAGCTGATTGCTGAGAAGGAGGTTTTTTCTGAACAGTGGAGGCCATTTTTTCAATACTTCTATGGAGGAAGAAAGGGAGATTTAACAATTTGGCTCTTGTGAAATGCATGAGAAACTGGACATGGTAAGCATAGACCCGGGATAACCTTCCCTCGCAAGTGAATTATTTCATGATTATCTTCATGAGGGGGGCATAACTAGTCAACAGATATGAGAAGGGAAAGATGGATGGACATGTATCTCTATGCTCAGGCTTCAAAAATGGTTTGTACTGTTCTGAGTCTAAGTGGCTTTGTTTAAACCACTTCTCTCTGACACAAGGGATTTTGGTGGCCTTAGAAATGGATCTAGGAGAAAACTTGAAATCCAAGCCTGCCAGCTGAAAGTGTTTCCTTTGAAATCTCAAAGCACAAAGATGTGTCAAGGGGGAATAGATTTTCACCTCCTGCACCCTTTGACAAAACTCTAGACATCCAACCTCATGAAATTTAAATAGGACTGATGGATGAGCATTTACCTCTTCAGTTGAAATAGGCTCAAACCTCCTGTGAAGGCCACTTCTACTGTCTTGCCTGGGAGGCATTTGTTGAAAATGCAACAAGATGATGGAGCTTAGTGAAATGAAGTCACCTTCACTAAGTGGGCCCGCAGGCTATTTTTGGTGCAAAGTCTATTTTTAGACATATGGATCATGGTCTATGAGTTGAAGGATGTTATTTATGGATGATTGGTCGAGTTGGTAAAAATAGATGGACCTCTATTTTTAGACATTGGGCGGTTTCTATTTTTAGACTGTCGGGCTAAAAATAGAACAGTCGAAATTATTAACCCTTAATAATATTTAGACTATAAACATTATCTTTTCCTCTTAGAGCACTTCAGTTTGATGCTTGGATGTGGCACATGCAGCTGACAGAAGGAAATATTCTTTTCCTAAGGGTTAGTTGAGCTATTGCATGGTTGACTTCAGTTAGAACTCATGTGGCAGAGTTTGGTGGAGTTGATGAGACAGTTGGTGGAGTTGTGTTCGGTTTAACTTAGTTGAACTAGTTGTATTTAGTCTAACTGAAAAATACACTAGTGATGAGTAGTGTGAATTAATTATTAATTAATTCACTAATTATTAACTCATAAATCAACTAAAGAACACATCAGTTAACTGCAATGCATGGACAGTTCAGTGGAGACCAGTGTTAGAGGTGGGTGAAAAGGTGAGTCTACTATCAGTTGTGACTATAGCTGTGCATGAGATTTGCACACACATTGATTGAGATTGCCAATGAGGATTGCGCAGTTGGAGCTAGTGGGATTCGAACTTGGATCTCATCATTATTCATCTTGGATTGCGCAGTAGAGGCAGGCAGACTTGTGGAGGAGATTTGAACCTGTGACTTGTTCATCTTCGGTGCTAGTTTGTGTGTAGCATGTGAGATAGTGCTGAGAGCTGTGAGAGCTTTGTGCTATGTATTGTTACATGTTCTCTATCATTATAATATACAGATAGTTGGGGGTTTTCAGCTATATGCTTTCCCCATTACATACTGTGTTATATGTGTGCTTGATTATGTTTTAATGTGCGCATGCGACTGCTTCTATTTCCGCATATTGATGATAAATTGTAGAAGAGGTTATGTATTATGCATGAAGCTCAAATAGTGTGTAATCAGGATAATCTCGGTGAATAATTCAGCTATTATTCAAATTTCTACATGGTATCAGAGCGAAATTGATCATCGGATCTATTACAGTGATTACAATTTATTTCGATAGACAGAGTCTGTAAGCGAGCCAGGTAGCCTCTGGATCCATCCTTTCCTTGAAAGGTGATATATCCAGTAAATGCCCCTACAGTCGATCTCTGTGCTAGAAATACTTTGTTCTCACATATCAAAAGCGGTTGAGTTTTGAGTTGGTGGAATTCGAATTTGCAACAGTATTTTCTTGGTGTCGAAAGTCAAGATGTCTTTCAACGGATTGCGATTGGAGTATGCCCTTGAGGGCAGCTCGAATTATGTTGCATGGAAGGACAGGATGGAGGCGGTGTTAGAGGACAATGGGCTGAAGGAGTTCATAGATGCTGAAGTTCCAAAGCCTACTGTATACGGTCGAGACGCAAGAAAGCCGACAAAATGTCGAAAGGATTTTGTGAGGAGGGCGTGAGAAGGATCACATTGTATCCGGCGCCTTGCTGGAAAAGCTACTCCATACTTGATGTGAAACGAACAAAGAGTTTGTTCAAAGCAAGAGCGGTAGGAGATTGGCGCTCGGGGAATAAGCTCGAAGGAAACATAAAGATGGAGAAAGGCGACGGTGTCAAGTACCTCACGAAGGTTCACCCAATGCAGGGATGAGGTGCAGGAAGTGTGGGGTTCGGGCGCGTAGCGAGGAGGAGGGTTGCGGTGGACTTGGCTCTCCTTGGTCTTACGAAAGAGTTGGCATTCTCTCGGAAGACTCTTTCAATGGTCGGGAGAAATTTCCAGGATGGGGTGACTTTGGTCGGATCTCATACGAAGGAGATAAGGCGGAGTACCGAGACGGACCTTCATCCGAACGTACGGTGAAGAAAATTGCGCTTTGGCTGCCAAATCAAAGAAGGGGAAGAGCAAGAAGGCTTCTCAGTCTGGTGCGAAAGGCAAGAAGCAAGACATGTCCAAGGTGAAGTGTTTTCACTGTCACCAGCACGGACACTATGCCACAAATTGTCCGCAGAAGAAGAAAAATAAGAAGGCTGCGGGATCTGCAGCGGGAGAGGCATTGGCTTCTCAATTCGAACTGTATTTTTCACTGATCGCATGCTTGGTTTCAAGTGTGATGGGATCATTATGGTTCTTGAATGCGGTGGTGCGTCTTTTCACATGACGAATCGAGATTTGTTTCCGTCCCCGGATAGAAAGATCTTGGAGTGCACCTTGAAGATACAGGAGGATGGCCAGGTACGGTACGAGTGGTGTTGTTTTGTTCCTTTGGAAGAAATCGTCGACATCGTGGTGAAGGGCGATACACTGTTCCAGGGTAGAAGAAAAATACGGTCTCGTCCCTAGCGATGTTGGAAGACACGGTACAGTGTTAAATATTTAGCCGAGGGAAAAAGCTTTCTGTGATCAAGACAACGGAAAGCTGGGAAGATAGGGTTCGGTCAAGAACCTTTGTTAATTCTTGATAGATAGGTACATGCCAGTGGCATGCAAGGCGGGAGAAGTGGTGAGCCGGGATGATGAGGGCGAACTGTGGCACAGGAGGTTGGGCCACCTTCACCATGGAGGTTTGAAGATTCTGCAGCAGATTTCTACTGGACTTCCTAAGGGCACTCTTGCGCAGTCAGATCAGTGCAAGGGGTGTACTTTAGGGAAGTATGTGAAAGCCACCTTTCACGAGAAGGATAGTCGCGCCACGACGATCCTTGAGAAAGTTCACACAGACGTGTGTGGGCCTTTCTCAGTAGCTTTGACAGCAAAGCACAGGTACTATGTGATCTTTGTTGATGATTTTTCTCGGAAGTGCTGGATCTTCTTCATGCAGAAGGAGAGTGAGACATACTCAAAGTTCTGTGAGTTCAAGGTGCTGGTTGAGAAGGAATCGGGGAAGCATGTGAAGGCTCTTAGGAGCGAAAATGATGGTGAATTCATCTCTGCCGAATTCAAGAACTTTTGCAACGCAGAAGGAATTTGAAGAGAGATCATAGCACCCCATAACCCACAGCAGAACTGGGTTGCTGAGTGGAAGGATAGAACGATCGTGGGTGCTGCATGGGTGATGTTGCATGATCAGGGCCTACCCATTCACTTGTGGGCGGAGGCATGCAATACTATAGTATATGTGCAGAACCATTTTCCTCATAAGATACTTGGCATGAGTACACCAGAGGAGGCGTTTTCTGGCAAGAGGCCTAATATTTCCCATTTGAGGATTTTTGGTGCCTATCTCGCATGTTAGCGAGATTCGAGCTGGGCGGCCGCGAGAGGTTGGGGGGATATTTTTGGGGTCGCCTAATATGCCCAACTGTACGTGTGTATTTTCAGGACGGTCGCCATTGTTGTGCGACAGGATATCAAATTTCAGGAGGAGAAAGCCATGCAGTGTTCGCTTGAGAGGGAGCCACACTTGCATGCAGATGAGGAGCTATTAGTTCCTAAGGATGAGCTTCAGGATGTGGATCAACTACAAGAGGAAGTTCATGAAGTGGAAGAAACCACTCATGCAGCACCAACCATCAGAGGGCGCAAGCGCACTACAGAAGCTGAGCGACTGGCTCAAGATGTAGAGAAGTTTGTAGGACCACCTACAACACATCGTAGACAGAGACAGTCACCGAATCAGTACACTCGATACATGGCTCTTGTGAGAAAATGTTTCGTGACAGAGCCATCCTCTTTCGAGGAAGCTGTGGAGGAGCCCACATGGGTAGATGCCATGGTGGAAGAGTATGATTCGATTGTCAGAAACAGTGCATGGGATATTGTCCCAAGACCAGAAGGGAAGTCAGCGGTGGGTTCGAGATGGATCTACAAAGTGAAGCAGGCAGCTGACGGGAGTGTGGAGAAGACCTTCTCACAGATAGAGGGGATCGATTATGAGGAGACCTTTGCACCTGTCGCAAGGTATTCTTCCATATGGACGATCCTATCTCTCTCAGCGTAGATGGGGTGGCACATCCATCAGATGGATGTGAAGACTACGTTCCTCAATGGATTCATTGAGGAGGAGGTGTACATAGATCATCTCGAAGGTTTCTAGATCTTCAGCAGTGAGTCACATGTGTGCAGACTCAAGAGAGCACTGTATGGGTTGAAAAAAGCACCTCGTGCTTGGTACACACGGATAGACAGTTATTTCACCGGACTTGGATTCTCCAAGAGTGAGGCGGATCCTAACCTGTACCAGATTGTGGTGGATGGGAATGAGATCATGTCACCTTATGTAAATGATCTAATTTTATATGGTGATGAAAATTGATACCTGTTGAGAGGATCTTGCTAGAAGTTTGAATAGAAGGACTTGGGCCTCCTTCATTTATTTCTAGGATTGGAAATTTAGCGTGTGATGATGGTGTTGTTTCTCGGGGAGTAAATGTAAGGAGATACGGAGAGATTCAACATGTGGATGGTACATGTTGGGCCTCCTCTTCCTGGTGGTTGGAGAAGGATGATGCTACTTCGGCGGAGGTAGTGGATGCCATTGTTTATCGACAGTTGGTGGGGTCGCTTATGTATCTGGTCAATACACGACCCGATATATGCTATGCTGTTAACCAGCTTTCGCAAGCTATGGTTAAGCCTACCAAGCTCTTCTGGAAGGTAGGCAAGCATGTATTTCGTTATCTTAGAGGCACATCGGGATATGGCTTGTGGTACAGACAGGAGGATGAGGTGAAGCTATGTGGCTTCACGGATGCAGATTGGGCAGGGAGCCCAACGGACAGAAAGAGAACATCTGGAGGGATCTTCAGTATTAGTTCCAACGATGGTTCTTGGTACAACGGAAGCGAGAGATCAGCGGCACTGGGTTCGATGAAGGCTGAGTATATGGCAGCAAGCTTGGCTGCATGCGAGGCCATATGGATGAGGAAGATCCTGGTCAGGTTGTTCGGGTCACACTTGGAGCCTACTGTGATTTATTGTGATAACCAGAGTTGCATTAAACTCTCATCTAATCCATTATTTCATGATAGATCCAAACACATCGACATCAGGTACCATCATATCAGAGATTGTGTGCAGCGGAGAATCATGTTACTTTCATACATTCCCACGGAGGATCGGGATGCTGATATCTTGACGAAGGCGCTCACCAGGAGCAAATTCGAATACCACAGAGGCAGGATAGGGGTTGCAGATAATCCATATCTTGTTGAGAGGGAGTGTTGAAAATGTAACAAGATGATGGAGCTTAGTGAAAAGAAGTCGCCTTCACTAAGTGGGCCCGCAGGCTATTTTTGGCGCAAAGTCTATTTTTAGACTATGTCTATTTTTAGACATATGGATCATGGTCTATGAGTTGCAGGATGCTATTTATGGATGATTGGTTAAGTTGGTAAAAATATATGGACCTCTATTTTTAGACATTGGGCGGAATCTATTTTTAGACTGCCAGTCTAAAAATAGAACAGTCGAATATTATTAACCCTTAATAATATTTGAAGTATAAGCTTTTTATCTTTTCCTCTTGGAGCACCTGGGATTACTGCTTGGATACTTGGCACATACGGTGGCAGAAGAAATACGCTTTCCCTGAGAGTTGGATGGCTATTGTGGTTGACTTCGATTCAAAACTCAAGTAAAACGAAGTTTGGTAAGTTGATAGAGCAGTTGGTGGAGAATTGTGTTCGGTTTAACTTAGTTGAACTTGTGCATTTGATCTCGTGAAAAAATACCTAATGATGAGTGGTGTGAATTAATTATTAATTAATTGCTAATTGATAACTCATAATTCAACTAAAGAACATGATTCGCGCAATACTTAGACGATTCGATGAAGAACCGATGTTGAGAGTGGGTGATCTGTCTCTTTTATCGATTGTATTTGTAGGTACGTACTTAATGTGCTACACATTGATTGAGATTTCCAATTAGGATTGCGCAGATCAAGCTAGTGGGATTCTAACTTGGATCTCATCATTATTCATCTTGGATTACGCAGTAGAGGTAGGCATACTTCTGGAGGGGATTTGAACGTGTGACTTGTTCATCTTCCGTGCTAGTTTGTGTGTAGCATGTGAGATAGTGTTGAGAGTTGTGAGAGCTTTGTGCTCTGTATTGTTACATGTTATCTATCATTATAATATACAGATAGTTAGGGGTTTTCAGCTGTAAGCTTTCCCATTACATACTGTGTTATATGTGTGCTTGATTATGTTTTAATGTGTGCATACGACTGCTTCTATTTCCGCATATTGATGATCAATTGTAGAAGAGGTTATGTATTATGCATGAAGCTTAAATAGTGTGTAATCAGGATAATCTCGGTGAATAATTCAGAAAATTATTCAAATTTCTACAGAATTTTGTTTTGAATATTCTTTACTGACTAACAAAAACAAGTTGTCTCAAATGGTCCTTGAAATGGCTTCTCAAGAACACACCCTGCCCTCCTTATAAGTCACTATTTTGTCCTCTTTTATGCCAAACAACAATTATTTGTCAAATGAAACAAATTCAATCTTATCACTGTGCTTGGGAAAAGTCTTGAAAGGCGAGTTTATGGTATCTTGGTGAAAAAAAGTAACTTTTGTGTTTTGAAAAAAACAAAACACCACTTCCCCAAACAATGTTCTCCTACTGTTCACTATTCTTCACAAAGTAAAACCAGACACCCTCTAATTGATTCAAAAGACCTTCACAACATACTCTATTTTTGGAACTATAGAGGCCACACAATGTTCACTATTTCATCATACAGAGAGGACTTTAAAATGACAAAGCTTTCAAATTATGATCATCGTTTTCCCCTTGTAAATTCAAACAAATTCTGCTCTTGTCTTAACACTGTTAGGACACTCTTGAAATTGATTTGAGACCTCTACAACTGTGTATGTCAGTCTAGTAGCTGTGTGCTAGTTTTGGCTTTTTAATAATTCTAGAAGAGCCTTCAACTTTGGTCTAACATCCCTCCTTTTTCAGTCACTATTTTATCCTTCGAATTTTTGAAAAAGTATGCTCCTTGTAGCAACTGTGGGTTATCACCGTGTTTTAAGGCATCTAGGGCTCTCTAAAACTGATTAAAAACACCCTTTCCTATCACAGTGTGGATGTTTGACACCCACAGTCAATAAGAACCTTTTATTTTTGACCAAAAACCCCACATTATAGTCACTTTTTCTTCCTTGGAGAAAGAGGCAACAATACCTCTTTATAATTTCAAATGTACCAAGGGGCAATGAAAAATACCTTGAAGATGGCCTCAAACCTTGTTTGATTAATTGGAGCAGCTCCACAGAGTTTTTTGAAGGTGTTGGATGAGCGGTACGTTCACAAAGAAGAGAGCCGCGCAATGGAGAGGCAGTTGAGTTGGTTGTACGGGAAGTTGGTGAACACGCTACAGGCCTACCGCGTGTCACGCGATCATTATAACCTTTTGTGTTTCATCTCCCAAGCGTGTCGTGCACTTTTACAAGCGCTTCGTGCAAGTTTCAAGGCCTCAAAATATGAAAAAAATGCTGAAATTGCTTGCTTCTTCGGTGAAAGAACTGAGGGAGCATTTGTTTGTGGTTTGAAACTTGCAAATGAGACTTTGCAATGGTCAAATTATGCCTTTTAAAGATGAAAAAGCTGAAAAACCTTTGTGTTTGTTTCATAAGGGTTTGAATGCCCTTTGAGAAGATTTTTGTTATAAAAAACTCAACATGCTATTTTTATCCTTTCATCACCATTTTAGACATCATGAAGCCTTATTTTCGAACAATTTTATGACAAAATGCTGTGGATGTAATTTTGAAAGTATTCATAGATATGACCCTTCCCAATTCGAAGAACTCATCTCAAGGCTAAAATATTTTTCACTGTCTCTGTATCTCTGTCCTTTAAAGGAAAAACTTCACAAAGTCAACAACCCTATCACTGTTTGCCTATATCTGTTCCTTAAAAGAAAACTTTCTTAAAAACATATTAATGATTGTAGATGCATCTTTTGAATGATATGTCTCTTTGACTATGGGTGAAAACTTAGTTGCATTCACCTAGGTTTGGAAAACATCTACTTATCAAAAAAGGAAATCCTTTAAAGACCCTTCCTGCAATCATATGCGACAGCAATGGCTTTTTCACATGCTTCATAACAAGGTCTTTGTTTATGAGAGTAGTATGTTTCATTTGCTTTGAGTGTTGTCTCTGAATTTAAAACACTTTTCATATCCTTTTTTACACATACTGTCTCTATGTGTTTATTTACAAAGTCCCCTTCAGAAGCAAGGCTTAGGCTACCTTCTTGTCAATTTTGATAAGTTTTTGAAAAATATCTTCATGGACAGGAAAAGCCAAGATTCTTTGAACATCAAAACATCACTACTTAGCCTATGTTTAACCCAGCTCTCAACTCATAAACCTTGAATTTATTTCTACTAATTTCAACTCTATCTTTCAAATAGTGAAACCATGTAAGTAAACCTTGAAACATCACTGTTGTGTTAGTGGTTTCATCTATTGGAGAAAAAGGTGTTAAAACAAGTTTTTAGGTAGTTTGCAGCATTGTTAGCTTTGTGCCCTTTTGAATGAGGGTACACCTCTGTTCCTGTCCCTCTTCTTGTTAAAGGAAGGAGGCCAGCATAATATTCCCAACCATCTACTTTTAAATGAAGGAGGTTTTCAACCAATGACCTAACCCTCTACTCATATTTGGAGGAGGTTCTACATAGTCATCTAACCCTCTGCTCATGTTTGGAGGAGGTTTTACATAGTGATGCTATTTCATCCCTTTGTCAAACTATGTTATCTTTGCTTGTAGTGCCTATTCACAGTTAAGTAAATAAAAGTGACAAATTTACAACATGCCATGAGGGGCAATTCTCTGAGGTATGTAATCCTATTGTTAAAATACATTTATGCATCTTTAGACATCAAAAACAACCTGACCAGTATCTGCATAGTATTACTTGTTAGTCATAAGTCACTAACCTTTTGACTGTGTTTGCAGGAGCTCATTGGAATACCTTTCTGACTGGTACTTGCATCCCAGGCTCAAAACCACATGAGAAGTAGCTGTCTTCTCATGTTAAGTTTAATAATGTCTTCTGGAACACTGGTACACTTCTGCTTTGAAAAAGACATTGAAACAATGTAAATCCACCTAGTATCAGTTTGGCTTTTGGTATATACACTGCTGAGACATCAAGACTCTTTAGTGGCGCGACTTAAGGGTGCATCAAGCTTTATTTGCAGAATAGGAAGGTCAGCTATGATTGGTTGGTTTTTAGACAGATGTTATTTTGGCTTAGGATAGTTTTCCTAGGGAAGATCGCCTAAAGTGCCACTACCTAACTTAGGGGAGACTTTTGACAGATTTGGAGTATTATATTTGGAGCTGATGGAAAAGTTTGAATTACTGAGACTAGATAGGGCTTGACAATTAGATTTTTCTCATCATAGGCTGATTTAGGAGGTAAGAGGGCAAACTTTTTATGGGTGTTTTCTAGCTGACAAGTTTGACAAATTGGAGATCAGCTGCTAGAAAAATTGGCTTTAAAAACTAGTCATCATCAACAGTTGAAAAATACTGATGACTAATAGTACCTTGAGAACCATTTTCATTATTATCGGTTTCTCTAACACATGTTTACAGAATCCATCATCGGGTGGTAAGAAGGCAACTTTCTTGCATGTTAGACTTCAGCTCATTCATTCACATGCCTGAATTTGTACTTGTTCGGGTCAGGATGGAGCACAAGACCCTAGGTTTTTTCTGATGAAATCTAGGTTGTGAGATGATTTTTTTTGTCATGACTGTATACAGGACTCTTCTGATTGGATGGCTGTGACCATACCTGAGTCTCTTTTATGATCCTTCTCAATGGATGGATGTGTCCATACCATGGATCTTATTATATGCTCTCTATTATGGATGGTTGCACCCATACCTCTTACTCATGTATGAGAGATATCAGTCTTACTTGATATTTTAGGTCCTCTAAATACAGTGCTTTAGTTTTGAGATGTTCTCGTAAAACATTTCACCCCTCCCTCTCTCTCGGACTTCATGATTTAGGGGGAATTTGTTACACAACATTTTGTCACCGTCCTTGAACTCCCTATTCCGAATACTAGAGGACCATCATAGTGACACATGTATACTTTCATACATCATAATTAATTTCATTTCATCCCTTAACATGCCAGGAACAAAATCTTCATCGACCATTCCTAAAGTAGACCCTTAAAAACATGTAATTTTCGGTCGGTGTTGTGGTGTGGTTATGTCCTTATGCCCATGGCCAGATTTGTGCTAGGCCTTGCACCGTGGTTGCTCTGTCTCTGAATAACTCCCATGTCAAGATATTTTTGGAAGGTTTTTTAATATGGAAAAAAATATTTTAAGATCTAACAATTTCATGGAAAAAATCATGGATGCTTGTTCGACAAGATGTGGTCAAGTTTCTCCCTTTGGCCTTCTAGTTCCTACAAAAATGCAACTTCCAAAAGGGATAGACCTTTCCTCCACCATAAGTGGATCCCAAAGCTCTTCCTCCACTCCTATAAATTACTCTTCATCCTATTGATTTTTATAGATAGAATAGACCAAGAACTGGTGTGCATAAGATAACAAAGGATACTCCATAGTTGTGAGAGAGAGTTTGAGCCTTTCGCCTATTTGAGCCTAATCAAAAAATGAATGCTTTGGAGATGTACCCAACTAAACCCGTAAAATGAGTTATACAAGGTCAAGGCATAGGGTGTAAACTCCCTTTTATACATTAATATGACATGATTTATTTCTAGTTCCATCTTTGTCTATGTTAATATTAAAAGTTTTTTACTCTCCTTAACTAGTTAGATAGTCGTAAATTGTATGCTCGTATGTTTTTAGTATTTTCTTGATCTCTGTGCAAGTGTGTGGATATCTCTACCAATGGAGTGCAAGGCTCAAAGAACTAAGACCAAGGGATCATGCGAACGTACTACGTTAAGAGCGTTGGATTGAGGTAGGGAATCTATTCCAATTTGCCTTTCATTTATGAACTAGGAATTTAGAAACCAACATGTTCCCTTATTGCTAGACCCACCCTAGGGTTAGAGGGATCACTTCTGTCTGTAGAGGGGATTTTCCTACACAACACTAGCATTCCACATTGGTGTCAAGTGATAGCTTGTTATGAAACCAACTCCAAAAATAGAAGCAATGAGAGATCAATGCCTTATAAATAAGCCACTTCAAGGGGGAAACCTCCTTTACATTACATAAATGAACAATTCTTGGATGATACAAATGATCAAACCTCCTTCTCTATATAGGAGTCCATTGGGTCACAATATAATCCTAGCCAACCTAACAATAATAATGTAAGGGCACAATAACAAAAATATTGGGGTTACAGGGGTACAACAATAATAATAAGAGGGTTACACTAACAACAATAAGGGACTGTACTAGTAATATAGGGACCTAACATGCCCCTCTCCTCCAAAAAACTGTTTTCCTCAATGCTCAAGTAGCTCTAGATGCTTCTGTATAAAATTTTCATCCTCCCATGTAGAATCTTCAGCAGGTACATTCCTCCATTTGATGAGATACTCTAAAATTGATCGATTTCGTAGTTGTCGTGTTCCTGTTTCCGTGACTACTTCAAGTTCCAATATGATTTTTCCTTCCTCATAAATTTTTGGAAATATTGTTTGAACTGGAATTTTTTCCACTATAGCCTTCTTTAGGCATGAAACATGGAAAACTGGATGCACTCACGAAGAACTAGGAAGCTCCAATTTGTATGCCATAGTACCAATATTTTGCAACACCTTGTATGGACTGTAGTACTTTGGCGATAATTTATTATCATTCTTAGCTTGCTTGATGGAAATTTGTTTTTATGGTTGTATCTATAAAAATAACTGGTCTCCTACATCAAAACTTCTCTCATTGCAATTTTGATCTGCCTATTGTTTCATTCGATTTTGGGTCAAATTTAGGTTATCCTTTAATAGTCGGAGAACTTCTTGTTGATGCTTGATGTTATCTTCCACTTCTTGAACCTTACAAATTTATCTTAAAGAAGATGTGATGGACGGTGGATGATATCCATCAAGTGCCATAAATGGGGTCATTTTTTCTACAGTATGGAAGGAAGTGTTATACCACCATTCAGCGAGAGGTAACCACTTGAGCCATTGTGTTTGTTTATAAGATACAAAAAAAACGAAGACATCCTTCAAAAAATTTATTCACTATCTTAGTTTGACCATTGGATTGAGGATGATAATATGAGCTATGAGTTAGTTGAGTACCCAAACAAGAAAATAATTCCACTAAAAAATTTCCAGTAAAAATGGGATCTCTGTTACTTACAACAATATTTGGGTTTCCATGTATCTTTTGAATTGTTTCCATAAATGTAGTAGAAATTGTACTTTCTTTAAATGGATGAGATAATGCAAAAAGGTGTGAATAATTCATAAGTCTATCAACTACCACCATGATGAAATTATTTCCTTCGGACTTAAGTAAACCTATGATAAAATCCGTTGAAATCTGCTCCCAACGTTGACTTGGAATGGATAGAGGTTGTAGAAGACTCGAGGTGTTAATTGTCTCAACTTTATTTTTCTGGCAAACTAAATATTCTGCCACAAAATTTTGAATATCAAATTTAAGGCCATCCCAAAAAAATTATTTCTTCCCCCTGTGGTAAGTTTTTAAAAATCCTAAGTGTCCTCCTAAAGGAGAAGTGTGAAATTCCAAAATAATATTTTGTTTTAGTTGGGAATTCTTGCAAATATATAAACGATCTTTGTACCATAAGGAACCATTTTTCCAACTAAATGTATCAGATGTACTAGGATCTTTCTGCAAATTTTGAATGAGTGACAACACTTCTTCGTCCTTCTTCCATTCATCCCTTGCTTCATTTATCCAATCTGGTTGGAAAATAGAAATGGCACAAAGCAATGCTTCCACCTCTTAATCCTTTCTTGAGAGTGCATTTGCAACAACATTTAGCTTCCCTTTTTCGTAGATGATTTTAAAGTCATAACCTAACATCTTTGTGACCCATTTTTGCTGCTTTTATGAAGGTGTTATTTGTTTGAAAAAGTTTTTAAGACTATCATGATTAATTTTTACCTTGAAGTGTCTTCCCATTAGGTAAGGTATCCATTTCTTTAGTGCATATAGTATTGCCAAAATTTCCTTCTCATAAATAGCTTTCTGTAAATACTTTCCTTTGATTGGATGACTTTCAAAAGCAATGGGTCTTCCTTCTTACATTAGAAAAGCACAAATTCCATTTCCTGAGGCATCACATTCCACAATAAAGGTTTTTGTGAAGTCTGGCATCACTAAGATTGATGATAGGAACATTGCCTCTTTAAGATGTTCAAAGGCCTTAGTTTCTTCAGGAGTCCATGAAAATTCATCTTTCTTCAATAATGTTGTTAGAGGTTCTTCTATTCTCCCATAATTCTTAATAAACTTGCTATAATACCCTGTTTACCCAACAAATCCTCACAACTACTTTATGATTGTAGGGACTCTCCATTCCTTAATGGTTTAATTTTTTTAGGGTCTACTTTAACACCCTCGTGAGATAAAATATGACCCAGATATTCCACTTCGTGTACTCCAAAGAAACATTTGGATGTTTTTCTCCTCCAATAATTTGAGCACCCTGTCAACATGTTGAACATGATCCTTTCAAGACCTGTTGTAGATTAGTATGTCATCAAAAAATACTAGCTCAAATTTTCTAAGGAAGTGTTTGAAAATGGAATTAATCAACACTTGAAATGTATAAGGTGCATTGGTAAGGCCAAAAGTAATGAACAAATATTCATAATGAACCTCATGAGTTCGAAACGCTATTTTCAGAATATCTTTAGTGTTCATTCTAGTTTTTTGTTATCCTGAATGAAGAACCAATTTGGTAAAATAAATTTCTCCATATAATTCATCCAATAATTTATCAATCATAGGAAATTTGGGAAATTCATCTTTAATAGTGAGCTTATTTACCTCCCTATAATCAAGACACATGTGCCATGATCCATCCTTCTTGTGCACCAATACTACTAGAGCAGAGAAAGAACTTTGACTAGGTTGAATTATACCAGCCTCTAACATTTTTGCAATCATATGTTCAATTTCACTCTTTTGGACATAAGGATATTTATAAGGCCTGATGTTTCCAGGAACACTTCCTAGAATCAAATGAATGACATGATCATAATCATGAATAGGTGGGAGTCATTTGTGAGTTTCAAACACCATGGAATGATTTTCCAAGACTTTTTTTGGAGATCTGGAGAAATAGATTATTTTGATGTTGGAACTTCTAGTCAGCATAGTTGTGAAATTACACCTCGTTGTTCTTTCTTCAAAATATTTTTCATGAAATTAGCACTTATTATATTTCTTGGCTTCCCTGTGATACCCCATTATTCTTTTTCCTTTCCTTCCAAAAAAAATTCAAGAAAAGTTCTTGAAAATTAAAAGCTACCGGCCCCAAAGATTTTAAACACTGTACTCCTAGTACAACATCATCACCTCCCATTGGAATGAAAAGCATTGGAATATTCAATACATATTCCCCCATGGTTAGCTTGATATTATGGCATTTTCTAGAGAAATTTATAGTTCCTCCATTTACAACCATCATTTGACATTCTGGTGCTAGGTATAGGAAACAATTCAATTCCTTGGCTACCTTACAATGAATAAAATTATGGGTACTACCCGAATCAATCAACACTATTACCTTTTTCTTCTTGACATGTCCTTCTATATTCAGAGTTTGAGGAGTGGCGATTCCTACCAATGAATTACACGATATAGTCAGACTCATTTCTTCTTCTTCTAGGATTGTTTCCTGGTGTATATCCTCTTCTTTTGAAGTTTCTTTTTCATTTTCTTCCTCCTCTTCAAAATCTATTTAAAATAATTTCTTCTCATCACACTTATGACCTTCAGTGTATTTTCTATCACAACTATATCAAAGCCCTTTTTCTCTTTTTTCTTCCAATTGTTGTGGTGTCAACATTGTAGGTTGTGGAAGTCCAGGAGTAGCAACACTTCCATCTTTATATATGTGAGTTGTAGGCTTCCTTGTTGCCATAATTTTACATTGAATTTTTCTTGCCAGCCTGAATGCCTTCCCAGATGAATCAGGTTCCCAAATGTGAACTCCATGTTGGATGTTATCCTTTAAAGTCCCTATGAAGACATCAATCTTGTGTTCCTCTGGAATATCAGTTACCCTTATATTCAATTTTTGGAAGTCCTCAATGTGTTCCACCACTGAACCCTTTTGTTTGAGATTTATCAATTGGCTAAAGAATTTGTTGCTCTTTGTATCCTCATAATGTGATATCATTTCCTCCATAAAAATTGTCCAAGTGACAATTTTTTTATTGGAGCAAAGCCATTGATACCATACAAATGCACTTTGTTATAAATGTAAAGTTGTAATGTGTACCTTTTGTGTTTTTTGCACATTATTTAGATAAAAATATTACTCCATATATAGTATCCATGTTACGAGATCCTTTCCATAAAAATTCCTCATATTCATCTTTGGAATATGGTGGTTCTTCAATCCAACATTTGAGTTTATGAAATCACGATTAACATTTATGTTGTTCTCATCATGAGTTTCCTCTACTATCTTTCCGCCATTAGGAATCATTTCTTGTATTAACCTTGTCATCAAACCATCCATGTCTACTTTTAGATCATTCTTCATGTCTTTCATGTTGTCTTTCATTTCCTTGATCTTAGCTTCTGTTATCACTCATAATTTTGTGAGTCATTACTGACATGGTCATATAGCTCACTTCTTCAAAGGGTAATTACTCCTTAAACCTTTTTCAAATTGGCATAGATAATTTCATTTTTTCATATTTAACCTATCCTAAGTTTCAATACCACCCTCATTTCATCTCAAAATCAACTCCATATAGGTCACATCATGTCTCATCAGTCATAATTTGTTGCTAGTTTTTATTTCCCAAGAATTTAAATACGAAACAGTAATTTTAGCTAATAATACCTACTTTTATAGCGAATTAAGTGTAAAATAGGTAGAAAAATCTATGAAACTGCTGAAAGTTTCGTAGCGAATATGAAGCATTTCTCTGTTTTCTGAATTTGAACAGTCAACTTCAAGGGCGATTTCTGGGCAAAACAAAAAGTATTTTAAGAAACTGAGAGAGGTTATTTTCAAGAAAATATAAAATTACAATAACCTCTTTCAAGTTTCTCAAAGGTGCTACAAATTTGGAGATACAAGGATCTATTTCAGCCCTATTTTCAGAATGCAGAATTTTCCTATTTTATACATGTTTTTAGAATGCAAATTTTGGACAGCTGGAGATGTGTTTCAAAACACCAAGTGAGGTTTCTCTTCCATAAATATTGACCTAAAAAATTTCCTTCATTTTTTCAATATCTATCAAGGATAGGGATAAAAGAGCTCATCTCTGAACCTTATGTTTTCAGAAAAAAAAACAGTCATTTTAGTGATGAAAAAACTTGCTAAAGGTGAAAAGGATGTGTTTTGAGGACGAAACACCTCAAGACTCTTAGGTTGAGTTGGTTTATGTTTTGAAAGGTCAATGGCATGTTTAAAATCAAATTTTTACATCTGGAAGGTTCCTTTTTGAAACAAGGAAAAAAATTGGAAAAACATAGTCTTCAGCAGTTTTGTAGCATTTCCTGGGCTTGAAGCGAAGAAAATGCTCCCAAACCACCTGTAGCTTTATTTTTGCATTTAAAACAATTTTTGGAATCTTTCAAGAGGTTTAAATTATATGGAAGATGTGTCAAGTCATGATGAACACAATGCAAGAGGAAAGAAGCATAAATTTTGATTGCAAAGGTAATTTTTGGACGCTACAAAAGCACGCTATGAAACTGCTATGTTTTCGTACCGAATTGTTTCTTAAGGTTTATGAGAAAGTGAAACAGTATTTTGGAAATATGAAAGAGGTTATTATCTATCATAGGCCCATATACAAAAGCCTATATTAGTTTCTTCAAATATATCGGGGTTTGGAAATTATACACTCATCTTTGAAGCCTATTTTTTCTGAATTTTCACTAACCATAGTTGTGAAAAAATTGTAAAAATTCAACTTGGAGGAGGTTCCGCTCAGCATCCACGTGGCATAATGACACATCATCACTCTAGTACACTCATAAAATTAGTTGGTTGCAGTTGATAAGGGTTATTGAATTGGTTTGTTAAACTATTAATGAAAGAAGAGTCCTTGTTGTATTCAAACTCTACAAAACAGAAATATCCCTAGGAAGTCTCCAAGTGATAGAATCATGTTTGAAATAGGCCTATGAGGTGGGAATTCGAAGCTAGAAAGGTGGCATATAATTTGTATGAGTACTCATTCTATATAAAGGACTTTATTTTAGAGTTAGAAATGGTTGCTGGGAGATGTTATGGTTGACTTCCACTATTGTAAACAGGTTTTCTGATTAGTAATAGAAAATGGCTTTGGGCTTCATCCTTCACATGAGATTCATTTGATATTTTCATGAATACTGACCTATGTATCTTATTACTCTTTGTGAATATGTTAATGTTTGATTACTAAGAATTTGTTCTTAGCATGCTCTGACTTCCTTTCAAGCACTAAAATATTGGATATCTTTCTCATGTCTTGCCTTCAGTATTTTAATGTTCATTACTCAAAATTCATGTCTCATGCTCTGACTTCCTTTGAAAATTTATATATTGAGTAAACTATGTATGTGTGTATTCCACTTTCATTTAAATATCTACATGCCTCAGCTTCCACAAAGATATCCTTTTTCATTGAGATTTCTATCACTGACTCCATAGCCCAATGGTAGTATGCTTTTATCTTTTCAACCTGCAAACATACAAAACCAATACATAATTCATAG
Source organism: Pinus albicaulis (assembly GCA_034641835.2). Taxonomy (NCBI): domain Eukaryota; kingdom Viridiplantae; phylum Streptophyta; class Pinopsida; order Pinales; family Pinaceae; genus Pinus; species Pinus albicaulis. The sequence continues at coordinate 219,753,695 of CM076574.1, forward strand.
AGTTAGCCATCTATATTTATCATTAAAAAATATCATAGATTACCCCCTTGAAAGAGCCCTCTCTGACTGAAGAGGCTAAGCTTTAGTCAAAAGTTGGTTTGAAAGAGTTACTCCAAGTTGACCATTGAAGCAACCCAACAGGACTCAATTTGGTGATAACAACTTCCATGTCATCCATCTTAGATTCCATGCCAGCTTCCATGCCATCCATCTTCGCATCCATTCCATTATTCAAGCCATCCATGCCTTTCTTCAAACCATTCATCTTAGCTTCCATGCCTTTCTTCAAGACTTCCGTTTCATTTTTTGTTTCTCTTTGTGAGAGAAAAATTCCGTGCACTTTCTCTTGTAATTTTGATATGTCATGTTGCGCTTATTCCTCTTCATGAGTCATAGTAAAGTCTTAAAAGGCTTAATGGGCGTTGAATTATTTTTAGGTGGCATTTTATAACCCAATACTGATATATATGCTTCAATATTCCCTTGGAATCACTCCAAATTGATTTTTCACACAAGAATTATGCAATTTTAAAAAAGAGAAAAAAATACACACCTTTTTCTTACTTTTGAGGAGCTCAATATTGAAACTAAATTTTCTTTGTGATTCCAGATATTCAATATCTAAAATGCAGCCCTGTAGTATCCCTTTGAATCTTCTTTCGAATGTCACAAGTCTAACCCGATTTGGATTCTTCAAGCCAAAGTTATGTCCAATCTCCCACAATGACCTAATTATGGACTGGTTCAGTAGAGTGAACTTGTACGACATGCCACGTATCACTATTTCCTACTTCAGCTCTAAAATATATATATAGGAAAATATAATCTGTGTTCTTGTGGCCCCTTTTTATAGAATTCCAATCTGACACTCAGAGAGAGAGTTATGATGATTTTCCCAACGTCACCTCTTTGAGATGAAATTTGGGAACCTGAAACAACTCTGACTTCCACAAATCATATCTCCGCAAAAAATTCGAACCAAGATCTAAAATTTTTATGGGAAGTTCCCCAATATTTCAACTTCGTGTTGTAAACATTTCAGCTTCTGAACCTTTGTAGAAATAAAATTATAGAGAAAATTCTGCGATGTCTTGTTTTAGGTGAAATTCGGGAGCATGAAAAAACCCTAACTTCCATAGATCATATCTTCGAAAATATTGTGAACCAAGATTTGAAATTTATACATGAGGTTCCTCCATATTGTGGCTTCGCTTTGTAAAAATTTCAGCTTTTGAAGCTTCGTAGAAAAAAATTTATAGTGAAAATTCCATGATGACCTGTTTGGAGCAAGGAAACCCTAGAATCCAACACTCTGATACCAAATGTTATGAAACCAACTCCAAAAATAGAAGAAAATAGAGATCAATGCCCAAGAAATAAGCCACTTCGAGGGGGAAACATCCTTTACATTACATAAATGAACGATTCTTGGATGATACAAATGACCAAACCTCCTTCTATATATAGGAGTCCATGGGGTCACAATATAATCCTAAGCAACCTAACAATAATAATGTAAGTCTAGCACAATAATAACAATATTGGGGTTACAGGGGTACAATGATAACAATAAGGGGGTTACACTAACAACAATAAGGGACTATATTAGTAAATAGGGGTCTAATATAGTTGAGATTGTTTGTATGTTTGAGAAGGAACTGTCGAAAAGTTTCATGGACTTGTAGGTTCATTTTCTAATCCACCTAGTCGATGAGGTTGAATTAGTTGGGATTTTTTCTTCTCGTTGGATGTTCTTCTTAGGGATATACATGAGGAAATTGAAAGGTTTTGTTCAACAAAGGGAAAAACCTGAGGGGTCTGTGTCATAGGGGTACATATCGTATGAGTCTTTCTATTATGCCAGTGAGTACATCAAGCAGATCGACAACAGATCGGGTGCGGTGATTTGGAACAATGAAAGGGATGAAGACAAAAGAGAAGGGGATATGCTCCAAACAAATGGAAAAAGGAACTTGACAAAGAGCAAGCGACTTATAATTTTTCAAATTTACACAAAGTAAATATTCATGTTTAACTTTGATATAATGCATATTTTCATCTCATATGTACTATATGTCGGTTTGATTTCATCATCAAATGCAGAAATTGAAGCAATCAATAAATTCATTCTTTACAATTTTGAAGTAACACAACCGTGGGTCGCATTGTACGAACAAAATAGGATTAAATGTGATAGTGACAATTGATATTTGATATGATTGAATGGTAGAAGTGTGCCTTATCCTGATCATTTAAAAGAAAATATGCCAAAAATATGCCCCAACAGTTGGGTTGCTATCTAAGTCAGAGAGAAATACATTGCAACCAATCATTACCCGCATGTTGAAGATGGCATGCTAAACGTAGGGATTGACTTCACCCACTCAGTAATAATCTATTTATGTACATTTTAAGCTTAAAAATTGACCTTTCAAATGTAACTACATCTATATGTCATAATTTAACTCTTGGGTTATTATAAGACACATGACACAAGGTTGTGGAGTGGAATTCAAGTTTGATTAGTCTATTCAATCTAGCCACTGTGATCAAAATCTAGTACAAGGGATGTTAGGTTACGTCGAAAAGATACAAGATATCATTGAAGTGGATCTCTCTTCTTTCCAATGTGTTATTTTTAGGTGCAAGTGGTGGGACACATTTGATTAGAATAATGTAGAGGAAGATTATAATAGTAGGATGATATGTATCAACTCTAGAAAGATTTGGGATGAAGCTAAGGAGCCATATATTTTCCCCAAACACTACAACCAGGTTTTTTTTTACCCATATGTGTTGGATAGGGATTTGTGTTTCATATTGAGACATGACACTAGATCAGAACATATTTTTGAGAACAATAGTGTTATCATTCCAAGCGAGCTAGAAGATAATGAGGGTGATCATGAGAACCGAGAGTGATATGGTACATGTGTTATTTCATCGTTTACACTTTTTAAGATGGGTTTTTATAAAGAAGAAGATGTAATTACCTTATAACTAAGACTTTTTTTTTTTAAACATTATAATATGTATTTTGAATTAATTGGTAATTTTCATTGTGTTAATGTTAAAATCATTTCACTTGAATATTTTCAATTAAGTTGATCTTGAAAACAATGGCGTACTGTATAAAGTTCTTTTTTTATAATGTAAATTCCTAAAATAATACAACTATGGTTCTCAAACTCCTGTGGTTGTTGTTATTTGTAGAAACCGGATTATCCACAGTATCATAAAAAATTGTCGATGTTTCAAATCCCAACGGGGATCCATCTTTAGGACGAGAAATGAATGAAGGATGAAATAAGGTCGCAAGAGGATAGCCTTCACTATTTATACCTTGACCTCTTGTGACCTTCTTTCATCCTTCATTCATTTCTTGTCCTGAAGATGGATCCTCGTTGGGATTCGAAACGTCGACAATTGTTTTATGATACTGTGGATAATATGGTTTCTGCAAATAATAATACAACTACTTGATTCCTTTAAATGTGTGTGAATGATATCTTCAGAATGTATATTTTTATTTTTGGTATGTAAGATCCTAATAAAATAATGATAATTCTAAAGTACATGAATTTATTTGCATTATTTTCTAAACTTTATTATGTTACAAAAATTCATATTATTCTAGGTTTTTTATTTTACAATTATTTATATTCATACAATTTTACAATTATGGTAATTTAACAATATTTATGTTATACATTTTACTTACGATAGTTATGGTTAAAAATTGACAATGAATTTACAATTTTACAAATTCACAAATTTAAAAATTTTAATAAAATTGAATGATGACAATACATACAATTACAACTAAAATTTTACAATCTCATAATATAATTAGAATTATAAATACAATTAGAATTACAATTTTACAATTTCACATACAATTACAATTACAATTACAATCATTTCACATTAATACAATTAAAATTTTACAAATATTTTACATACAGTTACAATTACAATTACAATTAAAATTAAAATTAAAATTACAATTTTAGAATTTTATGTACAATTACAATTTTACAATTTTACATATATACAGTTAGAACTAAAATTACAATTACAATCATTTCACAATAAATTAAATATTAGAATTAAAATTAAAATTACAATTATAAATAAAATTACAATTTTACACACAATTAAAATTAAAATTTCAACTATAATCACAACATAATATTTAATAAATATCATGATTTAATATTAAAAATAAACATCACGGTCCTAATAACCATCGTACAAACATCATATTCGACTAAAAAACACATTCAAATTCACTAACATCATCTAATCATCATGATAATGATCATTTAACAAAACACAAGCATTATGTAACATCATCACAACACAAACATCAAATATACATCTCATGTTGAATAACTACTATCACATACACATCTATCTGCAAGTTGCACATTAAATTAACATATGTAACATGACCTAACAATATACGCATCATGATGAACATCAACATGTAAATTAAGTACATCTGCAACATGAACATAAAATGCATGGACCATATAAATAAATATATATATATATATAATGTATAAAATATACAACTATAATATAACTGCAAATAAATATCAAATATAAGCTGGTGGTACATCAATAGTAGTACTAGTCGAGGCCTTATTAGTCGATGGTGCAACCTTGACATGATAAGATAGATGATGATCACGTGCTTGCTGATATGGAGGTGCTTCACGTTGATCAGGAACTACTTTCTCATGATGACCCGTTGATGGTCCAACCTACTCAGTGGATGGTGTGGTAGTCTGCTCTATCGATGGACTTGCCTTCTAAGATGGACCTGCACCCTCCTCAAGATCATGTGCCTGCTCAGGACTAGGGTGTGTCTTCTGAGATGATGCAGATTACTCAGACAATTCCTACTCATGATCATGACTGGATGCTGCAAGTTGCTCATCATGATCATCTTCAGCGCAAGGTGGATGAGGAGGTAGAGTACTAGAACAATGATCACTCCCCTCATTATAATCATATGAAGTGTTGCTCGACTGTCGTACTCCATCTCCACCACAACTACGTCCGACCCTCCTTGCCTGCACCAGTACTCTGGTAGCTCCAATGATATGCTACATGAGGGTCAACATATCACGAGGCATGACTCTCCATATCTTTGTCAGCCTATAATTAGACTGTATCTCTCTAATAGTAACTGGCTTAACTCCCTCCTAAACTAGGAGTCGACAGAGTTGGTCGCCCAACTCCATCCTAAATCAAGTGTCAGACCTATGCCTCACACCCGCCGGTATCTGCGCCTGATTAGGAGGTCCAGGTCTGTCACTGACCTGAACCTCCACATTTTCCATCTCCTCATCAACGAGATTTGAACCTGGATCATTTAGTGGCAATGGAATTTCATCGCCAACGAATGAACCAATATCTACAAACTATATATAAGTACACACCAATAATTAGATAATTTAATAAAACAAGTTAAACAACGTGTTATCATAAATATAAATAAAAACTAATATTACCTCTCACATCTGGCGGCTCATCCTGTGTGAAGAGGATGTTGGCACACTCTCACCAATCCAAACCAGCATATGGAAATGGCACCATAACGAAGTCGTGATCATCAATAATGGATAGCAACTACTGCGCATCATGAGATATCCTGGCCAAAAAGTCAGATTCGCCCCTCTTAGGCATCATCTAGCCCCACATCTCCATCCATGCGTGCATCATCGGCCTACGAGGCTACAGAACAAAAGTAGGCCTCATCTATGGAAACCTGTCAAAAAATAAACAAAATAACTATGAAGAAAAAGGGAAGGTCAACCTCCCATGTGCCTGAGAATGACATCTATCTAATTTTGTACAAAACTTCAGAAAAAAAAATCATAGACCACCTCACAAGTCATGGCGCCTATAATAAAGAATCAACATAAAATAAAAGTGGGAAACTAATGCATTTCCTATCACTGGTATGGCATGCAATGGTTGTCACCAGTAGTGAGAGGCACCTCACCTCCTCTTAAGGAAATGAAGCAATACGCAACTGACCATCGGAAACCTAAAAATCTACAGGAAAAGTATATTTTCACTAATATATCTCTTGGAGGACACCAACTCACGCCCTGCTTCATAGCCGACAGGGACCTCTAGGAACTGTGTAAATCCTACCCTCTCCTAGATAGGCCAGTAATAAAATATATTTCCTCCTAAGTGGGCGCATAACATTGGTTAGGTTGACCCTAAAAGCCTATCAGTGGGCATCCCACCTAAAGATGAGTTGTTCCAATAACCCATTATGGCCCTTCAGAGATGTAGCCTCCTGATAGAACTTGAGGAGGCTTACCTCCCTTAGGATAAACTGTGTGGATGTCATAATAGGGAAAGGGTACATAATTCTCTCCCTCTCTCATGCCTCCCATAGGAAAACCACGTTATACTGGTCCTCCATATGTTCTTGATGTTCCCTTTCTTCTCTCCTTTGACGTAACTGAATGATTCACACATTAAATACATTTTTTTATTAAATACCAGATGTATTTATATATATATATATATATATAATTTTTTTTGAAGAAAAAAAATCAGTGCAGCCAAAAAAGAAGTCATGCACCAGTCCTGGTGCGTCCGTATTTATCGTGCACCGTCTTCAGTGTGCATGGAAATTTTCAATGCACCGCAAAAAATGATATTTACTTTCTTCTACAGTGCATTGACAAAAATATCCACACTAGGTCAGATAGTTAGGTCAACGTGTTGGAAATGTTGTCATTGATGGAAAAAGAATTCGCAAAGAAGGAGCATCTGAAACAATAACCATGAAAAGAGGAAAAGCAAAGTAGCAGCAGAAGAAGAGTGCATAATTGAAGCATAATTTTCCAGAGACAGAGTAGGAGAAAAATGCCATCGAATAGAAAATAATAAGTGAATGTTCTATAAAATGGTAATTCACCCTGATGGAATCTGTGATAAGTAAGAAATCCATTGAAGGAATTGATGATTGCGAAGATATGATGGTTTTGCTTGCAAAATCAAGAACTTTAATGTACATTTAGAAGCGAAACTGTGACAGGATAGAACTCCGAACATGAAATGGAAGGATGATATATTATATATATCATAGCAGAATTGAAGACAGAATGACATTGAATTATCTCGAGTTGATGTTTGTGAGGAAATCCGATCCATTGGTTCTCTCGAATTGTTCGAACAAACTCTGTTGAATTCATTCCCCTCATAGAGGAAGCCTGCGTATAACTATATTTATCCTAATGGTAATGAAAATCTTGTCGGAAGAGAACTACATTTGTTCGTTGTTTATTGGAAATCCTGCCGAAGATAGACCAGATTTAACTAAGTAAGAAGGATAGCGCAAACCCAAACTAACCCTTTGGAATCATGAACGGAACCTGGAAGGAAAGAGGTAGAACGTAACAAAAGGAAGTGCAACGGAACCCTGCATGGAAGAGCAGAACCGTGACCGAGTGAACAGTGAAGGCGGTTTATGGTTTTAATCGCACCACCTATACGGAGTGAGCGGTATTTGAGGATTTGGGATCGATTCCATAAATCATTCGACATGTGGCAAGGTGGACCCACGGAAAACCGCTTGTCACTGTGCACCATCACGCATTATTTTTCAACCCAGGATGCCCAGCGATAGTGATACATACCATTGATCTGGGAAGATGCCATCAGACGGTGGCTTTGTTCAGAAGGTGCGCGAAGGATAACCTAGGTACGGCGCGCCATCGCACAGTATTTCCTGTGCAAGTTACCCAAGCGATATCCATCGATTTGGATGTTGCGGCGCAATGGAATGTGAGCCCTTCGATTGGGTCGATTGTTAGCTCTAGGCCCAAATTTAATTTATTTTGCTCATTGTTAAGGTCTATTTAAAAGCGTTGGTTATTAATATAAAGTTATATTATATATTTTAAATTTCCAAAGGTTGTGTATAATGTTTATTTATCAAATTCCATGAATTTGATAACTAAAATTCCAATAAAAGAAGGAATACCATCAGCGGTTGGATGGTTTTGACTCATGGTTTTACTAAAGGAAAAAACTATATAAGGAGAAGACAATTATTGTACAAGGGTGCATGCGTAAGGGTGGTGAATGAATAAATTTCTCTAAGGAATATCTGCATGGAAAAACTCTGCTCTTAATTGATAAATCTGAATCTACGATGCACCCATTTATATAATGATCTGACTGATGAAATCATGAAGAACTAGTGCGAGTGTACTGAAGAAAATGAATAAATCTGGTGGCCTGCAAGGTATGTTGTGTGGAAACTGGTGGATCCAGTATGAAAATTGATGGAATGTAGTTCGCAGTGGTGCTGAGGGTCAAAGCCTTCAGTGAGGGGGGGTTGTAGCTCCCTTCGAGTGGTAGCTGGTAAACGAGAGAAGGTTGTAGCCTTTCCGCAGGTAGGTGCCTGCGTGCTGGTATAAGTCTGCGCCAGCATAAATTGTAAGAAGTTTTCTTTATAATAACTATTGAAGACTGAGATAACAGCAGAGGTGGTTTTCTCCCAAATTGGGTTTCCACCTTAAATACTGGTGTTCATATATGTGGCTTATGTTTGATGGTTTGTTCTGTTATTTATTTTCATACTTACTGCTTACTAAACATCTGATGAATGAATGATGCAATGATCTAAGTAAAGACATAATAATATCTCTGGACATAGACATTGGATTCTGTAAAATAGCATATGGATTTAAGAGAAAGAAAAAGTAAAACGTTTTCAACCCTAAATACTGATTCACCCCCCCCTCTCAGTATTTTTCCCAACAATTGGTATCAGAGCAGGTCCTTCTGAAAAATCTTAGCCGCTAGAAGGAAGATCAAGAAAGATGAGAAATCAAGATGGAACAACATTTATTAGGCCTCCGCTCTTTAATGGAAATAATTTAATCTTCTGGAAAACAAGGATGAGATCTTATCTTCAGTCTCTGGGAGCAGATGTATGGGAAATTGTTGAACAAGGATATCAATATCCAGCTGCAGTACCAATAGATCCGACAGAAAGAAAGAATTATGAAACAAATGCAAAGGTGGTAAATGCTCTATTGGGAAGTCTAACTGAATTAGAATTTGTCAAATTCATGCAGCTGAATACTGCAAAGGCAATATGGGACAAAATCATTCTAAGTTATGAAGGTGATGCAAAGGTAAAAAGTGCTAAACTCCAAACTCTCAGAATTCAATATGAGAATCTAAAAATGGTTAATGAGGAGAGCATTGCCAATTTATTTTTACGTCTTGATGATATTGTAAATCGTATGAGAAATCTGGGAGAAACAATAACCGAATCTACTTTGGTTGAGAAAATTTTAAGATCGCTAATGGACAAAATTTGAGTCAAAAGTTTCTTCTCTTGAAGAAAAGCAGGGTCTTCAAAATCTTACTGTGGTGCAACTTCATGGCATACTAACTACATATGAAATGAGAAGAGGAGGATCATCTGAAGTCAAAGAAGTAGTATTTAGAGCTTCTAAAAAAGGGAAGGAAGTACAAAAAACAGAAGGATCAGGATATATCTCAGAAGAAGATGAGGTAAATTTTGTAAATAAACTTCAACTTGGAATAGGACGGTTCAGAGGTAAGTTTCCTTTCAAATGTTTTGATTGTGGAATATTTGGTCATTATGCTGCTAAGTGTCCTCAGAAAGAAACACATAAAAAGGGGAAGGAAGTAGAAAGAAGGAATAAGAATCAGTTCAGCACTAGAAAAAGTTACTATACTCATGAAGACAGTGATGGGTTATCTGATAGTGAGGAAGAATTTGAACAAGATCTTAGACTTCTCATGGAATTTGAAAAAGAATCTAGAAAAGAAAAGGATACTTTTGAGGATGCTCTAGAGGAAAATGATTTTCTTGATGAAAAAAATCAACTCAAAATATGCTTAGAAGAGATTAAAATAACCATAGAGACTCTGAAAAATCAGCTTGAAGAAAAGGAGAAACACAATGAGAAATTAGAGTGTGAAGTAGTAAGCCTAAGAAAAGAACTTGAGAAAGTAAAGACTTTGAATCTTAGATTTGCTAAAGGATTTGAAACCTTAGATGAGATGATCAAGGTACAACGTTCTCCTCTTATAAAGACAGGTCTTGGATATATCGGAGAATCTTCTCAGGCTTCAGCACCAAATTATCTACAAGCAGCTACAGCTGGTATACAACATACTACCACTCAGCAAGTGAATAAAGAATATTTACAGGTAAAGCATGATCATCTCAATTCAAAGAACACTAACAGGAATATCTTTCAAAGAAACACCAATCAATAGGTAAATTCAAGTATAAGATTTCATGATCGCAGAAATTTCTTCTTCAATGGACAATGTTTCTCATGTCACAATTTTGGTAATAAAGTTGTTCAATGTGTTGCATATAAAACCATCATGACAAGAGAAGCAAGAAAGAAAACGATTGATATTGAAACAAAGAATAATACCTATAACAACTTTTCTCCTCTTCAAAATGAAGTTTAATGTGCTTACTGCAATAACTTTGGCCATGAAGAATCTAAATGCAGGAGCAAAGTTCAGCCAAAAGAACATGTTCCTTCAAGCTCCAAAGCATGGAAAAAGAAGGAATTACAAGTTGAAAATTTTGGCGTGTTATTTTCATAAGGTGAAGAAAATAAATGTTACATTGATAGTGGATTCTCAAGACACATGACAGGTGACAAAAACAAACTTCTTGCATATAGTGCTATAGATAAGGAAAATAATGTTACATTTGGAAATGACACTCCTGCGGTCATTAAGGGAAAAGGTTCTGTTTTTCTAAAAGAAAAGGTGAAAGCTAATGATGTCATGTATGTGGATGGATTAAAGCATAAACTGTTAAGTGTAAGTCAAATGTGTGATCAAGGAACTGAAGTTGTCTTTAGTTCAAAAGAATGTGTGGTACATGATCTTGATACAGGTAAAACAATTATAAAAGGAAAAATAACTCCAAGCAACCTGTATGTATTGAAGAACTGCAAAGAACAATGTTACTTGAGTAAATCTTTAGAAAACTGGCTATGGCATAGAAGGTTGGGGCATCTGAGCTTCTCTCAGATCAACAAATCAAGCAGACTTAAAGTTGTTCGTGATCTTCCCAATATTACTCTACCCGAAAATATCATATGCAAATCTTGCCAATTTGGTAAGCAAACCAGAGTACAGTTTAATGCCAAGGAAGGATCATCAAATAAGCCTCTTGAACTCATTCATACTGACATATGTGGACCTGTGAAGAAAAAGTCACCACGTGGTGAACAATACTATATTTTATTTATTGATGATTTCTCTAGAATGTGTTGGATTGGGTTGATTAAACACAAAGATGAAGCATTTGAGAAATTTCAGATCTTCAAAGCACTGGTTGAAAATGAATTAGATCTAAAAATCAAGTGTCTTAGATCCGATCGAGGAGGAGAATATACATCAGATGAATTCCTTGAATTTTGTGAACAACATGGCATAAAAAGACAGTTTTTTGTAGCTGGCACTCCACAACAAAATGGCGTAGCAGAAAGAATGAATAGAACAGTTCAAAAAATGGCTAGAGCTATGCTTGATGATTCCGGAACACCTGACACATTTTGGGGAGAAGCAGCACATACAGCAGTAAACATTCTCAACAAGGCACATGTTCGTGTAAATAGTGATAAAACTCCATATGAACTCTGGTATGGTAATCCTCCCACTGTAAAGCATTTTAGAATTTTTGGAAGCAAATGCTTTATCAAAAATAATGATGAAAAACTTGGCAATTTTGAACCCAGATCGGATGAAGGAATACTCCTTGGTTACTCCTCTAGGAGTAGAGCATATAAATGTTACAATAAAAGACTTCAGAAGATTGTTGAATGTATTGATGTTGTTATTAATGAGTCTCCTGCAGCTCCAAAAGAAGAAAAGCAAACAACAGATGAAGATGATGATGACATATATCCTTCTACATCAAATAAGGATGATATAGACAGTGAACCCAATGAAGAACCCGAAGATGATTTATCTGAAAAAGCTCCATCCAGATATGTTCAAAAGAATCATCCAGAATCTCAAATTTTGGGAGAAAAGGGATCAGGTGTACAAACAAGAAGGACTCTTATGGGATCTTCTAGCAATCTGGCATTTTTGTCCACTATTAAACCACACAATGTCATTCAAGCCTGCAAAGATGAATGTTGGATTCAAGCCATGAATGAAGAGCTTGATCAAATTGAAAAGAATCACACCTGGGAATTAGTACCAAGACCTCGTGACAAAAATGTCATTGGAACTAAATGGATATTCAAAAACAAGTTAAATGAGAATGGGGATGTTATAAGAAGTAAATCTAGACTTGTTTGCAAAGGGTATGCTCAACAAGAAGGTATAGACTTTGAAGAAACATTTGCTCCTGTAGCTAGACTTGAAGCCATAAGAATGTTTCTTGCTTTTTCAAGCTTCCAACAAATCAAAGTTTATCAAATGGATGTTAAATCTGTTTTTCTCAATGGAGATCTAGAAGAAGAAGTTTATATAGAACAACCAGAAGGATTCATTTTGGGAAATGATGAAAAACTTGTTTGTAGACTTAAAAAGGCTCTATATGGCCTCAAACAAGCTCCAAGGGCATGGTACTATCGTCTTGACAAATATCTTCATCAACAAGGATTTTCAAAAGGGTCTGCTGATAGCAACTTATACACAAAAACTGAAAATGACAAACTATTGATCGTGGTTGTATATGTTGATGATATCATTTTTGGAAGTAATGAAGAGTCTATGAGTCAGAAATTTGCTTCTGATATGCAGCAAGAATTTGAAATGTCTTTACTTGGGGAACTAACATTCTTTCTTGGCTTGCAAGTGCAACAAGAAACAAATGGCATATTCTTATCACAAGCAAAATATCTTAAGCAAATCTTGAAGAAGTATGGCATGGAAGATTGCAAACCTATAAGTACACCAATGATAACCGGATGTAATCTCAGTTCTAATGATGATTCCCCCACAGTGAATCAACCAGAATATAGATCTATGATAGGAATTCTACTTTATCTCACTGGGACAAGACCAGACATTATGCATGCAGTTGGGATTGTTGGACAATTCCAAGCTAATCCAAAAGAGTCTCACCTTCAGGCTGTGAAAAGAATATTCAAATATCTACAAGGAACTCAAAATTTTGGACTATGGTATCCAAATAATGTTGATCTTACTCTTCATGCATACACTAATGCAGATTGGGCTGGAAATGTTGATGATCGGAAAAGAACTAGTGGTGGTGCATTCTATATGGGGCCCCGGTTAGTATCTTGGTTCAGCAAGAAGCAAAGCTCTATTGCCTTATCTACAACAGAAGCAGAATATGTGGTTGCCGCATCATGTTGCACTAAACTTCTCTGGATGATGCAAACCTTACAAGACTTTCAAATAAAATGTTCACCTCCTATATCCATTATGTGTGATAACACAAGTGCCATCAATATCTCAAAGAATCCTGTTATGCATTCCAAGACCAAGAACATTCCCATCAAATATCACTTCTTACGTGAACAAGTGCTTGAACAAAAAGTGAAATTACAGTATGTTCCCTCCAAAGAACAAGTTGCTGATATATTTACCAAACCTCTACCTAGGGAAGTGTTCGAATATCTCAGACAGAAACTGGGAGTAGTCTCTACCATGCAGAAGATCAGATCTACTTAAATACAAAAGATTAAATTGGTTGTGAGGTGCTGTTGGGCATCTCTGAATGCACAGGCTAAGGGGGAGCATTGGTCATATGAAAAGGATTCATTGTTGGCATTTATAAGTCATTTTTGGCATGATATCAGGGGGAGCATGGTATTGTCGGTTCAAAGGATCTTGATCAACTCTTTTCCATTGATGTCAAAGGGGGAGGAAAAGAAAAAAAGGGGGCTTCTATAAAGACAATCAGAGGAAGAGTATTGCCATCAATGCCAAACGGGGAGATTGTTGGAAATGTTGTCATTGATGGCAAAAGAATTGGCAAAGAAGGAGCATCTGAAATAGTAACCATGAAAAGAGGAAAAGAAAAGTAGCAGTAGAAGAAGAGTTCATAATTGAAGAAGAACTGTCCAGAGACAGAGTAGGAGAAAAAGGCCATCGAATTGAAAAGAATAAGTGAATGTTCTAGTAAATGGTAATTCACCCTGATGGAATCCGTGATAAGTAAGAAATCCATTGAAGGAATTGATGGTTGTGGAGATATGATGGTTTTTTTTGCAGAATCAAGAACTTGAATGTACAGTTAGAAGCGGAACTGTGACAGGATAGAACTCCAAACATGCAATGGAAGGATGATATATTATATATATCATAGTAGAATTGAAGACAGAATGACATTGAATTATCTCGAGTTGATGTTTGTGAGGAAATCCCGTCCATTGGTTCTCTTGAATTGTTCGAACAAACTCTGTTGAATTCATTCCCCTCATAGAGGAAGCATGCGTATAACTAACTCTATCCTAATGGTAGTGAAAATCCCATTGGAAGAGAACTACATTTGTTCGTTGTTTATTGGAAATCCTGTCGAAGATAGACCAAAGTTAACTAAGTAAGAAGGATAGTGCAAACCCAGACTAACCCTTTGGAATCATGAACAAAACCTGGAAGGAAAGAGGTAGAACGTAACAAAAGGAAGTGCAACGGAACCCTGCGTGGAAGAGTGGAACCGTGACCGAGTGAACAGTGAAGGCGGTTTATAGTTTTCATTGCACCACCTATGCGGAGTTAGCGGTATTTGAGGAGTTGGGAGAGATTCCATAAATCATTCGACACGTGGCAAGGTGGACCCATAGAAAACCGCTTGTCACTATGCGCCATTGCGCGTTATTGTTCGACCCAGGATGCCCAGTGATAGTGATACATACCGTTGATATGGGAAGATGCCATCGAACGATGGCTGTGTTCGGAAGGTGCGTGAAGGATAACCCAGGTACGGCGTGCCATCGTGTGGTATTTTCTGTGCAAGTTACCCAAGTGATATCCGTCGATTTGGATGTTGCAGCGCAATGGAACGTGAGCCCTTCGATCGGGTCGATTGTTAGCGCTAGGCCCCAATTTAATTTATATTGCTCATTGTTAAGGTCTATTTAAAAGCACTGGTTATTAATATAAAGTTCTATTATATATTTTAAATTGCCAAAGGTTGTGGATAATGTTTATTTATCAAATTCCACGAATTTGATAAATAAAATTCCAATACAAGAAGGAATACCATCAGCGGTTGGATGGTTTTGACTCATGGTTTTACTAAAGGCAAAAACTATATAAGGAGAAGACAATTATTGTACAAGGGTGCATGTGTAAGGGTGGTGAATGAATAAATTTCTCTAAGGAATATCTGCATGTAAAAACTCTGCTCTTAATTGATAAATCTGAATCTACGATGCACCCATGCATATAATGATCTGACTGATGAAATCATGAAGAACTGGTGTGAGTGTACTGAAGAAAATGAATAAATCTGGTGGCCTGCAAGGTATGTTGTGTGGAAACTGGTGGATCCAGTATGAAAATTGATGGAATGTAGTCCACAGTGGTGCTGAGAGTCGAAGCCTTCAGTGAGGGGGGGTTGTAGCTCCCTTCCAGTGGTAGCTGGTAAACAAGAGAAGGTTGTAGCCTTTCTGTAGGTAGGTGCCTGCGTGCTAGTATAAGTCTGCGCCAGCATAAATTGTAAGACGTTTTCTTTATAATAAATATTGAAGACTGAGATAACAGCAGAGGTGGTTTTCTCCCAAATTGGGTTTCCACCTTAAATACTGGTGTTCATATGTGTGGCTTATATTTGATGGTTTGTTCTGTTATTTCTGTTCATACTTACTGCTTACTAAACATCTGATGAATGAATGATGCAATGATCTAAGTAAAGACATAATAAGATCTCTGGACATACACATTGGATTCTGTAAAATAGCATATGGTTTTAAGAGAAAGAAAAAGTAAAACGTTTTTAGCCCTAAATACTGATTCACCCCCCCCTTTCAGTATTTTTCCCAACATAACGCACTGCCCAACAATAATTCATGGTCAACGGTGTAGTCATTTAAAAGATCACACCATTGATCATGTACTAGTGTTGGGAGGGCAATGTATTGACCAAACTCTGTTCCCCGGGGTAGATAGTTTAGTCAGTGCGCCACCCTCCTGATATCAGTACATGGTCAATAGTGTGGTCCTGTAAATGACCGCATCATTATCTATGTACTGATGTCACGAGCGTTGTGTGCTGACCAAAATATGTGCCCTAGGGTGGATAATTTTGGTAGGGCACCACCCTCCTGAGATCAGGACATGGTCAACACTTCGGTCTTGTAAATGACCGCACCATTGACTATGTGTTGATTTCCTGAGGGCAGTGCGTTGACCTAACTATCCACCCTGGGGCACATAGTTTGGGCAGTGTACTTCCCTCCTGACACTGGTACATATTCAACGGTGCGGTCATTTAAACTACCGCACCACCATATCAGGTTTAAAAAAAAAACATGTGCACTTTTTCGGTACCACACTAGAACCCAGTGTAGTTTCTATTATCACCATTCATGGTGCGGCCTACAAATTTACAGGAAACACCGCAAATGGTGTGAGACGAATGGCTCAAGCACACTGCACTGGATTTTTTTTTTTAAACAATAAAATTTAATATTTTTGACAAATATAATCCACTAAAAAGTTCATATATTGAGAAATAAGTAAAATACTAGTACAATTGGGCATCGAGGAGGCATATTTCCTAAAGATTTTGAAACAACAAATTTTCCCACCGTTTTCCAAATTTGAACTCCATAAGGTGGGAAATGGACGGGAGAAGTGTGTGCAATGGAATAATCGATGGCAGGGCACTTGACAGAAGGGAAATTCACACTGGTGACTAAGAGATCTGGAGAACTAAAGAAGTGAAAATGTAGATTTTTCGGCCGCTAATTTTTTTTTATTTAAACATGTTTCGGTGCGCGGGTTTTTGAGGCGCATTAGGCAGTTTTTTCCTAGTGCATTAGGCCTATTTCTATTTGAGCGTGGTTTTTTAAGATGCATCAGGCTTGTTTCTGAGTAGCTCACGGGTTTGCTACAGTAATGAGATGCACCAGGAAGGTTTGTATGAAGAGCACGGTGTCTCGGTGTGCCAATTTTTAGTATGCATTGGTGCTTTGTGAGTTAAACATGCTGGTGCGGTTTATGATGAGAAATGAACCAGAAAAAAAAATGCCAAAACCTCCACTCTCCAACCTCCTCTAGACACCTCCACCATAAACGGATATCTGTGCTATTTTTATAAAGGGTTCCTCAAAAACATCTACTAGAGGGTATTTTCCTTGTAGTGACTAGGGCATAGAGTTCCATGTCATAAGTGGAGTAGTTAAGAAATGGAACAGAAAATAATTCAAAATGGTAGGATACAAGACTTACCCCCTGTATAAAGACCAGTCCCATAACATACCCACTTGAATATGCCTCCACTTTAAATGGCTACTGCAAGTTCGCTAATGCTAGAGCTTGTTCTTAACTGATCTTGTTCTTTAGCTCCTCAAAGGCCCTCTACTGTCATTTTCACCACTAGAAACTCTTTCCGCTTGTTTTTTATATGGATTGTAGTGGTTTTTCCACCACTAAAAATGAGGTTGTGAATTTCCTCAGGTATTGTGCCACCCAAATGAAACTCCTAACCTTAGAAAGATTACTAGGAACTGGCCATTTCAGGATGGCCTCCATCTTGGCAGGATCTATCTCCAACTCTCTTCCACCTATCACGTACCGAAACATACCAAATACTTCTATTCAATCAAACAATTCTTGAGATTTGTTAACATTTGGTGCTTCTTTAATGCACTAACACCTTTGCCAAATGTGAGGTGTTCTCCTCTCGAGTAGCACTGTATACCATTATATCATCCAAATAAACAATAACAAATGAAGTTATAAAATGATGCAATATAGCATTCATTAGACTCATAAAGGTAGTTGGTGCATTGCATAGGACCATTCATACAAAAAATTATTGGTTTTGAAGTAAGTCTTCCAATTATATTTTTCTCGAACTAAAACTTGTTGATATCCATACTTTAAGTCCAACTTTGTGAAGTATTTTGGTTTATACAACTGATCCAAAAAATAATATATTCTAGGTAGGGGGTACTTGTTCTTGAGTGTCATTTTTTTGAACTCCATGTAATCTATACACATTTTCCAAGTTTAATCCTTCCTTTGCACAATTATTATGGGTGAACCACATGATGATGTACTCAGATGAGTGGCACCCTATTCCATTAGCTTCTACAATTATTTCTCTGCCTAAATTTCTTCTATAATAGACCACAGGTATAACCCAGTAAATTTAATATCAGGTGTGTATGTAGGAAAATCCAAACACCACTCCACATACATTAAGGGGAACTACATCTATTTATACATCATTGATAAAATCAACACTGATAGAAGATCCAATTTTGCAATATTTTGTTACCTTTATCTTTGAATCCTTGTTTATCTATCCCAATGGATATGGGCTTGGATAATCACTAACTTCCAATCCCAATTTTTTTACAATCTCTGTTGTAATGATATTTTCCTCCAATATTGTGTCAAATAAAACATCAATATTTGTCTTTTTAACCCTTACCTTTATATGGAAGAGCTAGGTCCTTTTTTTCTCTTCCTGTTGTTGAAAGATACTTAAAATCACCTTCTTCTGCATTGATGTACGAACAATATACTCATCCATATATAATCATATTTCAACCTATTTTATCTAATAAGTGGCCATGAAATTCTTCTTCTTATTATCTTTCTTTTATTCTTAAAGTTAAACTCAATATGAGAATTCTAACACTTCTCCTCTATATGCTTGTTAATCTTACAATGGTTACAATAGTTGTTGGGATATGTGCACTAGTGTGTTGTGGTTTCCATATTATTTTATTTTCCCACTTTCATCTTCTTATTCCCCTCCTTAGAATAATCTTGGTAGTTCTTCTACTTTGATCCACTTTATTTCATTTTATTCATGCCTATGTTCTCTAGATATTGTGCTTGTACAAAAGCCTTGTCAACTGCAATGGGCTTGAACAACATCACTTACTTCCAAAGATGGTTATGTGGAAACCCTATATACTTGAGGAGTAAATCTACATTATTTGGTGAGATACCTAGAATTATGGTCATCTTTCCAAATTTCGTGGTGTACTCCCATACACTCTTCCCTTGCATTTTCTTGAGGTAGTGTTAATGGAGCCACTAGTCATTTCCATTTTTACTTTATGGCAGTTTTAGAGTCCTACTACTTGTCCACTGAATAATATCCCTTCAACCTCAATGTATATCTGTGGTTTTCCCACTTGGTTAAGGCATGGCCCTCTAATTTTAGTCATGCAAATGAAATCTTTTTTTCTTATTTATATGATGAACACTAAAATAAACTTCTAGTTGTTGCAACCATTGATTTAGATTTAGAGCATCGATCTAACCTTGGTACATATTGATATCAACCTTTTCTTCCATTATGAGTAGGTACTTTCAATGATTCAAGAAACCTGAACCTGATTAATCTTTTTCAGGTCCTTTCTTCATCTCATTTTCTTCATGATATCCTAATCTCCCCTATGGTTGGACCTCTAAGTTAGAACCTTCATCTTCTTCAAATAACATGAGTTTATTTGTTAGGGACACGATGAGTAGATTTATGTTACGGTCTATATATGAAAATTTTTCTCTCGATTGTGAAAGCCTCTCCTCTACGAGGGTTACTCACATATTCATTGACCATGACTGGGGTTTTATGAATTTAGGCTTAGCTGATCTAGATCCCCTACAAATCTCTATAATAAACCTAAGGAAACCTACACTCATACCAATATAATTTGGAAATTTCCATGTATATTCCATTCGAGATTTTTGTTGGCTTGAGGGGTCCTGAGCTAGGTTCGTATTAATCACGCAACCAAAAAAACCCTCCAACTACTAGCCCTTTTGGAGGTGATCTATTTGTTCAGACCAAAGACTCACCCAAAGCAATAATGGGGGGTGTTGAAACCAGGTTTATGTACCCTAAGGGATATTTTCATGTGGATCCAACATATCTAATTCCTACTACCTTACACGCAACTTCCCATAACGAAATTTAATTGCAAAAAAATAATAAAGCAATTGTGTGTGCTTAGATAGTGATAAACAGACTTATCCCTTGCGCATTCACATATTATTACAATATAAACCCTTACTTTGATATAGAATTCCATATAAAATCTTACTACCTTTAGATCTAATAGTTAAGCAGGACAATACTTGTGAATATATGAAATTTACCAACTTGACTTATCAATCATAGAGATACATATGCATTCAATAGAACATATCCATATCTATAATAAGCAATAGATAATGTGCATAACAAATATAAGATAGTTAACTAAAAGAATAATATAGAGTCCGAGTTCACCAAAATTTCCTTCTTTATTAAGAGATCTTCACCTCAATACAATATTTCTACCCGCGCACACAACATCAGGGTCCTTGCACACAGCTTAGGACTCAGGTGTCTGCGCACACAACCAACAGTAGCCTTTCTACCCAGGAAAAACTTACATGAAATATTCACACCTACAAAATCATAGCTTATACATGATATGATATGAGATATATTTCTTCACTCGACTCTTAAATATTTAAATCTTTCCAAATTCACACATAACATGGTCTCAAACCATGGTTTTCCATTTTATCCGTTACAATAATTAAGGGACTTTGACCCACCCGAAATTGATCCGGATTTATGCAGGAACGCAACAGAATAAACACATAACCATAAATACAGAGATGCAGTGGAAATAACACTTCATTTCATTAATATCAAAGAACTGAAATTTGCTTACAGACAGAATGGAAATAAAACTATCTAGGGCACTGGTAGCTATCTCTGAGAAGATATGTGGCGGCTACAGGCCTCTGAACTGAGTTATAATGAGGCTCGAGGGCCTATTTATTATTGAGAAACAATGGAAAACCCTCAACATCCCAAAAACCTAACCCTAGGAGATGAAGCGCCAAAACTATGGGCCCCGTTTGGGTAAATTGGTGTTTCAACTTCCCAGGGACATAACTTTGGCATACTATCTCCGTTTGACGCACATGATACATCATTAGAAAGCTCTATCCGAGGACTACAACTTTTGTGACGATTTTGATGATCAAAATCGCAACAAATTTAATATAATACCCAAAAAACGTCGTTTAGGGCCTCAAAACGGCTCCGGAAGTTCAGGACCCGAAAAACTGCTAAAAATAGTAAGTTATGCCAAAACTAAAAAACTGAAAGAGACAATGGTGGGGGCCCAAGTGGAATAGGCGGGTGGCCACCAATATCCACCTGGATCATTCCTCCCCCCTTAGGAAGCAATGGTCCCCATTACGTTAAGTTCCTCCATGAGATGAGGAAATTTCTGCTGAACTTGGTCCCTGGTGAACCACTTTCCTTGGTGCAGGAGTTGGCCAGCTTTGACAACCCGATACAGTTGGATCTGCTGTTGACGAGTTTTCTTGATTTGCATGTCCATGATACAATCTGTGGTGGCCTGTTCCATGCAGTCTGGGTTTAACTCTGTTGGTGTGAGTTGTTCTGCAATGTCCGAGGTGTCCAGCAGAGGTGGAAAGTAAGGACGAAGGCGATCCACATTGAAGACTGGGTGCAGACCGAGGAATGGTGGAATACTAAGCTCGAAGGCATTGTTACCTACAGCCTTGGTGATGGTGTACGGCCCGTATCGGAGTGGGCGAAGCTTGCGGTGAGGTCCGGTGAGGCGCTCCTTCTGCAAATGTAGCCATACTTTGTCGCCCACCTGGAAGTGGTGTGGCACCCGGTGTTGATCATGGCGCTGCTTGTACTTCGCATTGGCTCTGTCCAATATATCATGAACCTGTTGGCGGATGTGTTGAATGCTCTCGATGAAGCTACTTGCTTTGTCAACTTCAGACTGGACATGAGCTGAATCGGCCTGAGCAGCTGCAAACGGCATGGCTATGTCAATGGGACATAGTGTTTGGAATCCCAAGCCCACCTGAAAGGGGCTATGGCCAATTGAACTGTGGAGAGCCCGGTTATAACTGTGTTGTACATAGGGGAGGCTCTCGTCCCATGTGCGTGGATGCTTTGAGTTGTACATGCGCAGAATGTGTACAATCATTATGTTGACGACCTCTGTCTGGCCATCTGTTTGGGGATGGAAAGCTGTGGACTTGGTGAGCTTTGTGTCCAACATTGACCAGAGGCTGGACCAAAATGTGCTGAGGAACCTGCTATCTCGATCTGATATGATAGACTCTGGGATCCCAAAGTGCACCCACACTCGTTCAAAGAAGAGTTTAGCAGTGGCTTCTGCTGTGATATTCTTCTTACAGGCCGCCATGATGGCCATCTTCGAGAATCTGTCAACGACCATGAAAACACAGTCATTTCCATTCTTAGTAGAAGGCAGGCCCGACATGTAATCCATGGAGATGGATTCCCACGGTCGACTAGGGGTAGGTAGTGGAGTATATAGGCCTTGCTTCTTGATGTTCGGTTTGGCAATGGCACAAGCAGTGCAGGATCTGATGTGCTTCTCGACATCCTTTCGAAGGTTCGGCCAATAGAAATACTTCTGTAGTATTGCTACTGTTTTCTCGACCCCGAAATGCCCAGCGACTCGACTGTAGTGTGCTTCCCATATCATCTTGGCACGCTCGCTTGAAGGAACACAAAGGTGTCCCGGGTGACATAAAAGTGCATCTTGGAGGTGAAAATTTGGAACTTGCGTGCCCCCCAAGAGTGCCTTGTAAGTGTGGCCGAATTCTGGGTCACTCTCATAGAGAAGCGGCCAATCAGAAGTCTCGTGCCCACAAGAGTTGAGCACGGTGGTGAGCGCCACGATCGGTGGTCGGTTGAGGCAATCTGCAACATTATTGGTGCTACCCTTCTTGTACTTGATGTTCAAATGAAACTGTTGCAGATATGTGGACCACTTCTGATGGCGATCATTCTGCAACTTCCCTTGTGTCTGTATGAACTGCAGGGGCAGGTGGTCTGTGTGGATGATTGTTTCCTTCCCCAAAATGTAATGCTTCCATTGTCGACAGGCTTGCACAATGGAATACATTTCTTTGTCATAGGTGGGATACTTGCGAACTGTCTCAGACAATGTCTCAGTGTGATATGCCACTGGATGTCCCTGTTGAGTAAGAACTGCCCCAATAGCATAGTCAGAGCCATCTGTCTCGATCTCAAATGGCTGCTGCAAGTCTGGTAAGGTGAGCACTGGGGCAGAACAGAGGCGATTTTTCAATTCTTTGAACGCCTTCTGTTGAGGTTCCGACCAAAAGAATTTTGCTCTCGCTCTTCCTTTGGTGACTTGACTCAAGGGCCAAGTGATATGAGAGAATCCCAACACGAATCTACGGTAGAAATTAGCAAGACCCAGAAAGCTGCGAAGCTCTGTTATAGTAGTCGGGGCTGGCCAATCCCGAATGACTTGGATCTTGGCTGGATCCACATGCACCCCCTTTCATCAATAATGTATCCCAGATATTGAACCTGGGTCATGCCAAACGTGCACTTCTCCAAATTGGCACACAACTTGTGTTTCCGCAGTGTTTGGAGGACCTGTCGGATGTGATGAAGGTGCTCTTCCCAAGTCTTGCTAAAGATCAGAATGTCATCCAAGTACACCACTACGAATGAGTTGGTGAATGGCCGCAAGATGTCGTCCATCATCCTCATGAAGGTTGCGGGAGCATTCGTCAACCCCAAAGGCATGACCAGCCATTCAAAAAGGCCTTCCTTAGCCTTGAAGGCAGTCTTCCACACATCAGAGGGTTCAATTGGTACCTGGTGATACCCAGACTTCAGGTCGATCTTACTGAAATATTTTTCACCTTGGAGTTGGTCCAGAAGGTCATCAATCCGTGGGATTGGGTACCTATTCCGGACAGTGATCTTGTTCAGCGCCCGATAGTCAATACAGAGTCTCCATGTCCCATCCTTCTTCTGTACCAACACGATTGGGCTCCCACAGGGCGATGAACTTGGTCTGATGTGACCTTTCTGCAACAGCTCCTGAATCTGCCTCTTGATTTCATCATTTTCCAGAACAGAGCGTCGATAGATCGGTCCATTGGGTAGTGGCGCACCTGGGGTCAGATCAATCGGGTGCTTGACCTGGAAGTGCAGAGGAACCCCTGTGGGTGAGGTGAAGATGTCCCCGTACTCCTCCACGACCTTATCCATTTGTTGTTGTCGTGCAGAGGGGCCCTGTCTGGAGGTCGTGGCCACAGTCTTCTTCTTGCCCTGGGGGCGGATCATCAGGAAAACGAATTTTCTGGTTTGGGAAATGAGCTTACTACATTTTTTTGCAGTAACCAAAGAGACAGTCGTAGGAGGTGGTACCTCTGGTATCCTGTACAACTTACTTCCCAAAGTAATAATAACAGCACGAGGTCGAGACTCATACACAGCATGATGCTTCCACAAGTATGGTTGTCCTAATAATACATCAGAAACATCAATAGGAGCAACGTCACATAATACCTCATCCGTGAAGGGCTTGATGCTATAGTGAAGGTGACCGCCGGCTAACGCGAGATCTCTTCCTCGTGTGAAGCCACCCGATGGTGTGTATGTATGTGGGTGAGCCGTGGTTGGCAAGCCCAACCGCTTCACGCGTGTCCGCTGAATGAGGTTCTTTTGGCTCCCATTGTCGACAATGAACTGTACCGGGGACCCCTTTACCCACATCTGGGAGTGGAAGAGATGTTCCTCCTCCTCCGGATCTTTCGGTTCCTTCTTCTAGATCTTCGTAGTGGCAACAGTGGCATTGGGCTCCGCATTAGTAATCTGTTTCCCTTTGTCATTCCCCTTATCAGGTTCTGATTCAGAGTCGGAGCATGCATCTGACTCAGAAGCCCTTATCTCAGCCACCAGTAACTGTTTAGCCCGACACTCACTTGTGTTGTGAGTGGAATTCTTATGGAACTCACACCACTTTCCCGTGTCCTTCTTTGGCTTACTAAGTTGTTCTTTTCGTGGCTTCGACGGTTTTCTTTACCGCCATGCCTTGGCTCGTCCTTTGTTTCCGTGGTTTGGAAGCACCTTTTCCTTGCTTTTGATCTGCATCCAAAGTCTCGCTTCTTCTCGTTATCTCGTTTGAATTTCTCGTTGGATCTTGCGTATACCCAAGATAAAGTCAGTATCTGCCGAGGACATGTCGAGGAACTCCATTTCCTCCTGAATGTATCTGTGCAGACAGCTGCGATACTTTAGCACCAAATGTTTCTCTGAATCTTTGATACCCAACTTTGTGCGCAGGGTATGGAACAGATTCGTCAGCTCGTGCACATCTTGATCCCTTTGTTGTCGCAGCGTGGTCCATTGGATGTACTTGTCCTCATAGCTCCCCACAGGATAGTACTGTTCCTTGACGGCGTCTCGGAAAGAATTCCAAGTTGGTACGGCCGAGAACAGAGAGGGTTCTGTCCGGTCTTTGTTCTCACAGTAGGTTTCCCACCAGTCCTTAACATGGGGGGTAGCTTTGAGGAGTGCAAAAATAATCTTCTCCCGGTCTGAAAAGTCATGAACCGAGAAATATCCTTCTAACAGATTCAACCATTTATCTACGGCATCCGCGTCTATTTGACCCTCAAATATGGGAATGTCAAAATTTACTTGTACCTTAAAAGGAGTCGCACCTCCAGAGTGGCTGCTGGATGCAGATGCGCCGCCGGTGGGCAGCCATTGAAGGATCTGAACAAAGTTATCCATCATCACGTTCCTTTGTTTTTCGAGGGCCTCCTCGAGCAATATTTTGATAGGATCTCCTGCTCCCTCATCTTTCTTTTCGTCCCCCATGGGCATCCGTCGAGGTTTGCGAGGCTGATCTTGCAAAGGTTCCACCAGATCGAGCCCTAGCTCCTTATACCCCGGCCTCGTTGGGGACATGCAAAGAAGGATCGAGAAAAAGCAGACCGCTCTGATACCACTGATCCGGATTTATGCAGGAACGCAACAGAATAAACACATAACCATAAATACAGAGATGCAGCGGAAATAACACTTCATTTCATTAATATCAAAGAACTCAAATTTGCTTACAGACAATGGAAATAAAACTAGCTAGGGTACTGGTAGCTATCTCTGAGAAGAGATGTGGTGGCTACAGACCTCTGAACTGCTTTACAATGAGGCGCGAGGGCCTATTTGTTATTGAGAAACAATGGAGAACCCTAAACATCCCAAAAACCTAACCCTAGGAGATGAAGCGCCAAAACTATGGGCCCCGTTTGGGTAAATTGGTGTTTCAACTTCCCAGGGACGTAACTTTGGCATACTATCTCCGTTTGATGCACATGATACATCATTAGAAAGCTCTATCCAAGGACTACAACTTTTGTGACGATTTTGATGATCAAAATTGCAACAAATTTAATACCCAAAAAACGTTTTACGTCGTTTAGGGCCTCAAAACGGCCCCGGAAGTTCAGGACCCGAAAAACTGCTAAAAATAGTAAGTTATGCCAAAACTAAAAAACTGAAAGAGACAATGGTGGGGGCCCAAGTGAAATAGGCGGGTGGCCACCAATATCCACCTGGATCAAAAATCCCCTTCACATTTGCGGAAAGTGCTTACAAAAAAAAATTAACCAAACATCCCCCCAACACAATCTAGTGACTCCTTCCAAGTCACTCTAGACCGGCTGCCTACATCTTGTTTTTGAGTGCTTGTACCAAACTCTTAAATGGCATAATTACTTCTACACTTTGTTCTGCAGTGCTATGCACTTTTTTGCCAACTTCTAAATTTTTGGACCTTCGGGGTGATGCTTCATTGTGTTTGTTGTAGGTTCTTTAGGAATGCATCAATGGTCAATGAGAGGTGCAAGGCCTCATCTTCCAATAACGTCATTTTTTCCTCCAATAAATTCTTTCGTCGGAGTAGCATCTTTATATCTTCTTGGATGGCACCACTCTCCTATAATCAGGTTAGTATTTTGGCAGGCACAAGGGTTGGCACCGCAACCCGAATGTCATCAAATTGTTTCTCTTTGGTCCTTAAGCCTACCTTGAGCTTCCGAATGACGAGGGTTTTTTGGAAGAAATTCCAAAGACTCATGGCTTCTTCAAACAACAAGTTACTAGCATCCATGGTAGCAGTGATGCTAGCGGATGATTCTTGGACAACTGCAACATGTTATGCGTGTACTTATGGAGGTGTTTCTAGATGCAATTTCATGTGAAGATCGATGATATTTTTCTCAAGACCCATGCAGACTATCATGATCTCTGAGCGCAATGCCTTTAGCATGTCTACCAGGATTTCTAGCTTGATTGTCGGTGCGATTGTGGCAGGTAATGTGACATCTGGCAAGTCACCGCATAGTCTATTGATCATTTATTGTAGTGCAACACGTTGATCTTCAGCCACTCAACGAGCCTCTTCTGCATTGTTGTTCCTTATGCATCATTTTCACTTGATACTGCTTCTTTATAGCCACTTTAGAGGTATGTACCTCTCGATACTATAGTTCGTCCGTGATCATCATGTGCATGGCATGAAGTTTTCCTCCGGGAAAGATTTCAAGGTCCATGCCAGCCTATGTGCAAGCTTCCATATTAGCTCACAAGTCAGGCATCTCCACTGTAATTGTAGGTAATGCCAACACAATGTTGATGGGCTATGTGCTCGCTTGTCTGATTCTTGTTGGTTGCACGCTCGCTTGCTATAGGCTCGCTTGCTTCATGCTCTCTTGAATCACACTCGCTTCCACCTTTAGATCCTGAAAACCTAGATGTACACCTACAATGAACGATTTGTATTGAGTCTCCACATCATTCCAGAGGTCCTTAGTTACATTCTTGATTGTATTTTCAATTTCATTTAGGTCATATTTTGTGAGGATTAGGGCCTTTGTCCCTTTCTGCTTGGATCCCTTCCTCTTTTTACACGAGACCAAGGATGTCTCAGAGCCTCTCTTAGTTCCTCTTGGTGAATTTGTCTCCCTAGAAGGTACCCTGAAAATGTCATCTTATTTGGCCTCCATCTCTAGGTCGATGGTTTCCCCCATCGTGGTGGGCTTCACTTATTTTTATGAATCCATCTCCTGTTTATCTTTCTTCATCTCCTTACCTGTATCCTTCTACTCATCCTTGTCCTCCTTGACCATGTAAGGTAGCTCATACCAAACACCCTCAACATCCCTTTTTCTGTGCATGTTAATATTATGGAAAGTGGCTTTAAAATTCAAAATATGTTTGTACCCATCATACAACGTTGACGATAAGTGAAACTTGGACTACACTACCTGAAACACCTCTGAATCAAACAATACCCATAAAAATTTTTTCTCTGTGATTCGTAAAGGAATCTTGGAGTTCCAAATTCTTGAGTAGTGCCCGACTTCGCATAGATTCAGCTCGATATCTAGGAACTGGGCCTCAGTTGGCATCCTCCAACCAATTAGCACAATCAGAAGTAGCAACCAAGCATAGTAGAAATTTTTCCCCTCCTACTCTACCTCACGAATATTCTCAAGGAACTTTGTGCATAGGTACTGAGCCCAGTTATATTGTACTCCCTTCTCGCACTTCCCAGCTGAAGCAATTTCATGGGATGGGACTTCCTTTTGTAGAAACTTCCTTATCATCTTGCAGGAAAGGATTATCGTGCCAAATTTTATTAAGGTTACTGATTTCACTTATGAGGAATCCCCAAGTGTTGCGCTATACCTTATAGTCTTTCTTGACTTTTTCTGCAACTTTCTTCTCCTGCCTTTTTCCTACAAAGGTCTCCTCAGGGTCTGCCCCCTAACTGAGAAGCTTAGTGATACAATGTATCAGATCAACATCAATTGGAATGTGCTCTCCGAGCCACAAATAGTCATCGTGCACTAGGGAAAGCAGCTTGCGCACACAAATATCATTGACCGCACTACGTCAAAAGTGCAGGACGTTAAGTAAATTCAACACCCACAAATTCTACAGACCCAATTCCCAGGGCTTTGGCTCAACCTTGATCACCCCGTCGTCATAGGTGACTAGGTCTAAGTACATTGTGGGCGTAAGCTCCGGAAACATCTCCTGGTTGATCAGGTCCCAGTCTTCCATGTTTAGAAGAGGTACCTTGCAAACATCTCCCCCTAAAATGGAACATCTTTAGGGAGCAGTGAGGAATTGATGTATGACCAAACCTTTTCCAAGTCCTTCGGGACCTTCATAGATGCTTTGTGTGGTGCCATATACCTGGGAAACCACGAGATCGGATCTACCTCTATGACCTCATCTTCCTCCATAATTATATCATGAAATTCGGCCATAGGTCTCGTTTGGCACTCGATACGGGTTGAATTAGGCTTCAAATTTCGCTTGTGTGACAACTTCCTAGCCCCAAATCTTGTCCCTTCTTAAATTGTTTTAGCTGAGGAGGAGGGACAATGGTTTTAGTGACTGACATAGGGGTCTCAGTGGCTTGCGCAAGGGTCTCAATAGCCTGTGTCATAGAGGGGTTAGGTTCAGTAGCCTTCATACTTGGCAGCATTAAGTACCCCAACCCTCGATTTCATAGCTCCTCATAGAAAAGCGAGTTGATTCCAGACATAAGATTCAAAAAATTTACAGAAAAAAATGAGCACAAATTACTTGGAAAGAACAGGGAACTAATGTGACCCTTATTGTCATATTTATAGCGTTGGCGCATCTTAAATGGTCTTTTGTTCATCAATGTAGCCCCATAAATTCTAAAATGGCTCCAAATATGGCATAATGTCCTCATTAAATGCATTTTAGTTGCTCCTCCAAATGGTAATAATGTTGTCTTTTCTAGATTAATTTTTCCAACGACTATATTCTGGCACTTATGTGACTTAGGCACCCTACTAGCGTAGCATCTACGTGACTGTTGCACCTATCTGTGCATATTTTGTTCTTTTCGTGCAAACCATCTTCTCCAATGCTTGACATATTATTTTATTGTCCTCCACCCTCTCACAACTATCTACGGTGCTAAGATACTCCTCTGGCAATATAGTCATTTCGCGTGCACATGGATAGGGATATGACTGTATGGTTTCATTGGAATTCCATCTACATACCCGCGAAGGTCATCACCTCCTAAAGTGGCCAGCCGGATCAGACCTCCCTCTGTGATCTCCATAACCGCATAGGGTTCGAGCCAATGAATTTTTAACCTCCCTTGGTGGCACACAAATTTGTTGTCATATAAAAAACTAAATCATCTTCCTGAAATATCTTATGTCTAATGTGTATGTCCTTCCAAGCCTTTTCACATGCCTTTTTCGCCTACTAATGGAAACCTACAATGAATCAATCCTCTTTCATCGCGACCAACTGTGATAATCGTTATTCCATAATATCATGCTCAACTATGTTAGTGATCGTTTCAATTTGAAAACTTGGGCCAATATACTCCATTGGAATAACAGCTTCCTTCCCATACACCATTATGAAAGGCGTCTTCCCTGTCCACTTCTTGCATGTGGTCCTATATGTCCACATAACCGCAGGTACATGAAAATCCCAATAATTTTGGTTATCATTGAAAATATTTGTGATTGCATTCTCCAATATCTTACTGAAATACTCCACTGCACCATTTTCTTGAGGGTGATATAGTGTACTCTTCTAATGGTGTATCTTCAATTCTTCAGTAAAATCTTGAATTGTTTCATTCACAAAGTGGGTTCCTTGGTCACTCATCAAGATCTTAGGACACCCAAACCATGTCAAGACATTTTTGAAAATGAAGTGTAGAGTTGTCTCTGCACTACAATCCTTTACAAGTGAAACCTAACCCCATTCAGTTACAGAATCTGTAATAGTGATTATATAGCGTGCACGTGTCTTTTTCCTTAGAGGGTTGATGGGTCTGACTTTAATATTACCAAATGGGGAATCAATAATATATGAACACAAAACTAGTAATAGAAATTTAAATCAACTCATTAAAATTGGAGTCCAATATGGAGTCATAACATCATGTATTAGATCAACAAATCAATACAAAGTAGTAAGGCATAAATCATATACAATGAGGAAACAAGCCTCCCATAAGAAATCACTCCCAAATATGAACTGTTGTTACAATATAAAATGCCGGAGAGCAACTACATCGCAGTCATATGGAGCATGACTACATCTTCACATGATACAATGATAGAAAAATACTAATATAGGCCCCAATAGAGTCTAGACATATAGATCTAGGCACTAGATCAGCTTTCCAAGACAACCCAAGATGGTTTCTAGAAAATGCACACAATGTGCCAATGTAAGTTGTAGCCCTAGGACTGAAGATATATAGCAAC
Organism: Pinus albicaulis; assembly: GCA_034641835.2. NCBI lineage: Eukaryota > Viridiplantae > Streptophyta > Pinopsida > Pinales > Pinaceae > Pinus > Pinus albicaulis. The sequence continues at coordinate 219,785,057 of CM076574.1, forward strand.
AATAGAAATGAGAAGATATGGCAGAAGATGATGTAGAAATCTACAACTCTTCTCCAACAGATCCTCCGGATGAAATAATGGCTCCTCCACTAAAGAAATCACCTCCCAAAACAACCACTACAACTACCCCTGCAACTCCTCCCTAACATAACAAAGATCTGGACTGAAACTACGCTGTAGAATATAAATACTCCTTATATTTCTGCTAAATGTGTCAATAAATCTCAAGGGGGTTATTTACAGGCCTTCCAATGGATGGAAACCTTCCTCCACTACAGAACTAGCTCTGAAGACACCCAAAATGATCCTCCACTGCTGCACCCTACAGCACAACACAATATTCAGCAGAAAATGTGTTGTAGCTGAATAATGAAGCTTGGTCTAAAACTTGAATGTGTAAATTAAGTGTAATGCTCCTCTAAGAGGCCTCTCAAGGGAAGATATGGTATTCCCACTCGGGAACACCCTGGGCTAAACAACACTGCAAACTCAACTAAACAACCGATGAATACCAATAGTCTAAACAGACCATATACAAAATAATAATATAAAACATAACCAATATGGCTACCATCCTCTTCCCTATATAATTTATGAGCTTCCTTGCCCTTGGCCCCACTTAATTAGGTCACTATCTCCATGCAATCAATCTCCCTCCAAAACTGCATTATTCCTCATTTAATGTGCACTCCTCCATAATAGCGTTGTTGATTTTGTCAAAGTTGACCTATTTAACATGATACAACCCCTGTTCATACCCAAAGGTGCTTTATTTAGCTGCTTAGAAGGTTTCCTTTCACGCTTGAAGTGTTTTTATTCCTGCTAATGAGATTTATGGGCCTCCCTACCCATTTATTCACCTACCTAGTGACAAAATAGTCTATAATATTCCATTTAGCTGAAAGCTAAATTTTAAGAATATTACAGTCCTCCCCTCCAAAATGTTGCTTTTCCTCAAGAAACTGTAAAGGTGGAGAAAAATTCCTCCCCTCCTCCTCTTGTGGCCTCCTCATCAATAGTCCCCACCATTGCTTCAGATTCTCTACAATAATTATGTCTCCCAATGGTTCCTCCCCAATATGCAATTTGGCCTTTGGTGGATAAACCAAATGGCCCTCATCATGAGAAAGTGGAAGGTATATATGGAAACCTTCTTGCTATTCAATGGAATTTTCAAGGTATTAGTGATGCCAAGCATAGGGGATCTCATTCCCAATGAGAAACTCCCATCTCCATGCTATCATCCAAATGAAATGAGTCATCTTCCAGCATGGTAATTCATAGAAAAGTTCCTTCCAAATTTTCATGAGAGGCATGTCCCAAGTTCTCCAAACAATCATAAGGCCCACCTCATAAAGAGGTAAGTGATCTACTGTAGTGGCCATATCATCTCCCATGCTCCCCTTGAAGCATGAAGCATAAAAGGTGTGGGAAATTTCATTCCCTATGGACACATCTATCCGATGCGCCTTCCCTCCAATCATGTTCCCAAGAAATATAATCTCATCGTCAGCATATGGAATAATAATCAAAGTCATGCTAGCTTCCATGTGTAATAAGGAAGAAGGAAAATGGTCCCTCATGTGAAACCAATGCATTTTTTCTCCTAACTACCATAGAATATGATATAACAAGTGTTTCTCCAACCACGTGTTTTCTGCCCCATTCTTCTTACATTCTTAGTGAAGGTGTATTATGGTTGGTGTTAATGAATCACACCATGAAGAATACATCATCTCCCAAAAATATTCTATGGAATGATCAAAATAATATTTTCTCATGGCCCTAAGTCACCAATGAAACCAATAAGAAAGAGTGCCCCCTCTTGGAGAAATGTCCTACACGAGTGGTAAGAAAATGCAAGTGCATAGTAAATATATCATGATGCTCATAAATACAATCCTTACCATACACTTGGTTTGAATCAATGAGCTAGCTCATGGATGAGCTCCCTCTCACATCCAATGAGTAAGGAGGTGGTGATGATAACTCTTCCCAAGAGTTGTATTTCTCCTTACCCTCCAAACAATCTATGCACTTCCTCATATGATAGTGCATCTCCTCTTTGAAGTCTTCCCACATGAATCCCTCCAAGATAGTATGGTATGTTTTGATGAAATAATTGTGATTGGAAAGCAAGATCTCATAGACTGCATGTAGTAGTTCATCCTTGAGATTTGAGTCTCTAGTCGAGTAAATCTGATCATGGAAATAGATGAATCCATCAACCACTCTATACCTCCCATATATCACTTTCCCATCAAGAACCTTATATGTGAAGAGGTTCTTGGAATTTTATACCAATAATTGGGACTCCCAATATGGATCTAGGCTTCCCAACAATGACAGTGTTGTAGAAATCTGAAATGAAGTATTCGTCACATCATAACTATCTCCTTTGACATGATTAATGCCAAAGCCACATGTTGGAGTAATTTTACCCTGTGTTTACTACATCTCTTGCAGCTGATCCTGCCCAAGACAAGATTGGAGTACATGGAAGTCAACCTCCTCTTGAAAATTTTCTCTCCTCCAATACTTCCATAGTTTTTCCCATGCATGCAAGAGTGTTAATAACCTCTTGTCATATTTAGAAATCTTCCTCACGTGTGGAAGTATAATTTTCTGCTCCAAAGCTATGGAGTGTCCATTTGACACCATGCTCATATCACCATAGATTTTTGAATCATTTTTCAGTGCAAATAGCTGGGTGGGAGATAGTAGTGTCCATATCAGAAAATTTTTCACCCCTCGTTTGAACCCATAAAAGCCTCTTATCATTGTGTTAGCTCCTCCCAAGGCTCCTTCCTTAGCCAAATATGTCAATGCTGCATCATGTTGAGAGAACTATTTATTCATCTTCCAATCAGGGGGTCTCCCTAGTGGAATTCCTCCATGCAAATAGACATCAAAACCTGAAGTAGACTGTGTAGGTGAGTGGACTGATTTTTCCCTCCCTTTATTGCATAAATCAGCCTCCTTCTTTATATAAACCCCTTGAAATAAACAAGGGTGCATGCTCTCCATCCTTTGTTGCTGATCCACCTTTCCTTTCCCTCCTTTGATCAAAGAGTTATAGCCCATCACTATTGTCACAAGATGCTCCTTGGGAAATTTTTGCAAATATCCTCCAATTGAAGAAATAACCTCATGCCCATCTCCATGTGGTGATGATTCTCCTCCCAAAGTGATAGCGATGTTACTTTCCTTTTTCTCTTCCTCCTCATAAATATTTGAGAATACCTCATCAACAATGAGAGACCCTAGATCTTGGTCTTCACTTGAAGGAGGAATCTCCATGTATTCCTTTTGAGAATAAAGCTCTTCATGCAATGGGAATCTTGCCCTTTGCAAGGCATCACACAATTTTTTATCCCCCTAAATATAAATCTGAAGTGGAGTTGGTGCAATAGATATTTCCAACTCATGCAAAGGTTTTGGATGTTTATGTTTTTCTAGCTCAATCAAATATGTTTCAGATTTTTTTACATCAAATCGCTTCACCAATATCTTAGTGAACCTTGCATAGGTAGCTATATTTGCATGGTTAAATGAAGAATATTCATAAAACCAAAAAGTATGAGCCTTACCTTCAAGATGCAGTGCTGCTATCCTAAGGGCTTCCTTTTCTGAAACTTGATGTAGATGCAAATATGAGTCTAGTTGATCTATCCAATCCTTGGTTGTGCATGTGGATGACCCATCAAAATTTGGTAGAAAGAATATACCTCTTCTACTTATTTTGTGATTTTTGGGTCTTCTCTCCTCCTTGGGTTGGAAAAACTCTTGGAAGTTCAAGTGCTTCTTGGATCTCCAAGATTGAGATTCATACTCTCGAAGGTAATCACTCAAAGTATCCTCCTTTGGTGCATCTTCTTCATCCATCTCCGTTGCTGTAAATTTGGGCATAAAATTGTGTTGTGGATCATAATGTGTGGCTGCATGCTCACACCCATCATTCAAAAATCTAGGGCTTGCTTCATATTTAAACCCCTTTGGAGATTCCCTACACATCTCCCTTCTCATCTTCTTGATATCTCCCTTGGTGCTCTGCATAGTTTGAAAAATAAGCTCTGAGAGCCCCTCTTCCTCCTTTCCTCCAAGTAATGGAGTCTTGTCCTTTTTTTTTCTTTACATCTCCTCTTTTTGTGAGAAGCGCCTCCTTATGGTGACATATTGGCCGAATGCACAAGCTGAGCCAAGATTATGCTCTGATACCACTGTAATATTCCCAAATGGGGAATTAACAATATATGAACATAAAATTGGAAATAGAAATGTAAATCAGATCATTAACATTGGAGTCCAATATGGAGTCATAACATCATGTATTAGATCAGAAAATCAATTCAAATTAGTGAGGCATAAATCATATAAAATGAGGAAACAAGCCTCCCATGAGCAATCACTCCCAAATATGAATTGTTGTTACAATACAAAATGTTAGAGAGAAACTAAAACACAGTCATATGGAGCATAAATACAGTTGGAAATGATACAATGATAGAAAAATACTAATATAGGCCCCAATAGAGTCTAGACATATATATTTGGGCACTTGATCAACTTTCCAAGACAACCCAAGAGGGTTTCCAGAAAATGCACACAATGTGCCAATGTAAGCTACAGCCCCACGGCTCAACATATGTTGTAACAATAGAAATGAGAAGATATGTCTAAAGCTGATGTAGAAACCTACATATCTTATCCAATATATCCTCCAGATGAAAGAATGGCTTCTCCACTGAAGAAATCACCTCCCAAAGCAACCATTGCAACTACCCCTACAACTCTTCCCTAAGATAAGGTAGATCTAGACTGAAACTACGCTATATGGGATAAATATTCCTTAGGCTGCTACTAAATGTGTCAATAAAGCTAAAGGGGCTTCTTTACAGGCCTTCCAATGGATGGAAACCTTCCTCTACTGCAAAACTAGCTCTGAAGAAACCAAAAATGATCCTCCACTACTACACCCTGCAACACATCACAATATTATGCAGAAAATATGTTGTAGCTGAAGACTTAAGCTTGTTCTGAAACCTAAATGTGGAAATGAAGTGCAATGCTCCTCTAAGAGGCCTCTCAAGGGAAGATATGGTATTCTCTCTCGGGAACACCCTGTGCTAAACAACACTACAAACTCAACAAAACCGTTGATTAATGCCAAATGTATAAACATACCATATACAAAATAATAATCTAAAACATAACCAATATGGCTTCCATCCTCTTCCTTATATAATTTATGAGCTTATTTTCCCTTGGCCCCACTCAATTAGGTCACTATCTCCAAGCAATCAATATCCCTCCAAAATTGCGTTATTCCTCATTTAATGTCTACTCCTCCATAACAGTGTTGTTGATTTGGTCAAAGTTGACCTATTCAACATTATCCAACCCCTGTTGCTACTTAAAGGTGTTTTATTTAGCTTCTTAGAAGGTCTCCTTTCACACTTGAAGTGTTTTTATTGCTTCTAATGAGATTTATGAGCCTCCTTACCCATTTATTCACCTACCTAGTGACAAAATATTCTATAATATTCCATTTAGCTAAAAGCTAAATTTTAGGAAAATTACACCAACGAAGTCAATGGCCCATTTTTCAAAAGATTGAAAATTCATTTGTGTGTGCAGAGGAATTTCATCTCTGCACGATGATCTCCCCATTCATTGATGTTGGCTTAAGGGGTCCAGACCCACATTCAGAGTTAAGGTTTTCCAACAAACCCTTATAATACTGGCCCTTTCGGAAATGACCTACCTTCACAGGCCATGGTCTCACCCGAAGTAGTATGGGTGGGTGCTGGAATGAGGTTTCCACACCCTGGGAGAGAGTAGGTAATTAAGGTAGATCTTTGTTGAATTTATCAGGTTCACACAGAACAAGTCTATTATCAAGCCTTTAATAGTATAATCAGTATGTAACCATAAACAAAGCTACTATCATTAACAGATCTGATCAATACATTCACATCCACATGCACATAAGAAATTATCACCATAGAACATTATAATTGCATAATCACAGCTTATTCAAATGACATAGAGACACTTCAGTAAAGAATAAGATCAGTTCAAATAGCATAAATATACTTCAAATAGATTTTTCATTCATTAATATCCAAAAACCCAATTAAAAACCTAGGACACAGCTTGTGCACATAGCCAACGGGGTCTGCACACAGTAGGACTGAGGATCTCCATGCATATAACTATCATGAGTACTTACCCAAAACAACCTAAGAAAAATCTCAACAGTCTGTTTGCAGCATCAATCTTACTTCTTTCTTACTAGTCCCAACTATCTATCTATTTATATCATCGTAGCCTTTTCTATCCTATGGTCCAAAAATCATGGTTTGAAGACTCTAGGTCTACCCTTTGACCCATTACAAAATATTGGGGGCTTCCCCAAAACCTCTATGCAAGACCAATTACTACAAAATTATATAAAAAATGCAACTTAGGGAGCAAAATTATATAAAAAATTCAGCTTAGGGAACCCCGTTCCAAGAGGCCCCTAACATAATCTTGTGACTCATCCCAAGTCACAACATTCATGGGGTTTGCATCTTTGCCTGAAGCTGCTTGATTGCATCAACCAAAGGGGGTAGCACTCCTTTGCTCTGTGTGGTAGCGTTCTGTGCAATATCCACCAACTTCTACGAAGTTGGACCTTCAGTAGTAGGAGTGGCACTTTCCAGGGTCTGATTCGGTTGTTTAACTGCAACATCCAATTCTTGAGATAGCTTAAGGGCTTCATCAGCCCACGGCTTGAGGTGGTTAATCAAAACCTTTTCTTTGTGGCACAGCTCTTCCAGGTCATCTATAAGTGCATGGTTGGCTTTCACAATTCATACGTGCCAGACGTTGAGCGGGGATCAAAGTGGGCATAGTAGCTTCTAGGTGCTCAAATTATTCTTCCTTCTAGTGTAGCTCTTGAGTAAATTCGCGTATGAGAGGATCACGTTGCACCTTAAACCTCAGCTACATAGTTGTCTCAAGAAATTCTGTGCCCTGAGCGATCTAAGCTATAATGGAATTCGTGGCTTTTGTGACCAGCGCGGCTCACTGGGCTCATACCTCAGGCGAAGTTTCTAGCTGCAATTTGGCCTACAGTGCAGCAATTTATGGCTCCATCTCAGTCTTGACATGCTGGACTTCGGTCCTAGAAGCCTTCAGGGCTACAACGAGTCCTTCAAACTTGGCCTAGGGGGTGGTATAGGCTGGTATATCTTAGGTCACATCTGTGCATAGCCTACTGATTGATCATTACAACTTGGTCTGTTGCACGGTGGCAAGGACGCATGCAACCTGATCTTGGGATGCCTCAGTGGATTTTTCAAGTATTGTCTACTCAGTTGTACTGAGTTGCTGCTAAACCCAACGATCTCTATGCTAAGTCTCCTCAAAAAGGGATGTATGGAGGACCTGCAGTGGTTCATGTGGAAGCCGGGCCAAATCTAAATGTACTTCTATGTAGGCCTAGACTTGCACACATAAGGTAGGCAGACTCAAGGTGAGTGTTGTGCCTAGCAGGGGGTAGAGGTGGCTTTCAGCCATAATGATAAGTTCACTGCCGGTTGCTGGGGGCGGTCTCATCTGACCCATGCTCGTCTGCAGGGTATTGGTCTTGAGCTACAAAGCTTGTAGCTTAGACTATAGTGTAGTGACCACTACCTTCTACTGATCTTCCAAAGCAAGCCATTTGTATTCTGAGGCGAGGGTGACTGCATCATCAATTTTCTCCAGGTCTTCCTCCGTCATAATAACTTAAATCTCCCTATCGGGCCTTGTATCCCATCGTTTCTTTCGCTAGCCCTTGAGAGGTTCAGTTTTCTGTTTCGTACCATGTGGGAAATCAACACGCTACGCATCCAGACCCTTGTTTCTGTGTCCTGCTATGAGTCCTGCTGTAATTATGGCTCTGCAACCTTCACAACGTCCTTTGTCTTGGTGGAGCCTTCCGTCCCACGTCCTTCTACATTCTTGGTGGTATCAGGCAGGGTGGTCTTTTGGGTGGTTCTTGTACTTGCAGTGTCAGTTGTACCTTATTTTAATCCTAGTCTCTAGTGTGGTGGCCAAGTGGAAATGAGTCAGTCAATTTCCTCATCGGCGATCATGTAGGCCAACGATACCCAAGTGTAATATTCCGAAAAGGGAGAATGCAGTAATACTAAAATGAAATATAAGAACTGCAATTAAGTAAATAATAAATCTAAAGATAACATCAGAATATATAGATAAGCTGAGCCATTTTATTATATGGAGATGATTCAATTATACAATTTACAAAAGATGAGTAGATCTAGCCCCAGAGATGTTCTAGAATCACCCTTCAATGATGCTACAACTAGCACTGCGTAACTGATGAGCCTATAGGAAGAAATATTGTGTTGTCCCTTTTGCTGCTGATATACACGAAACTAATTCAAAAGGAAATGCAGATCTAGGGAGCTCAGGAGCTCTGATGATGTCAAGATTCAAGATCTGGCCAATGTGATGGGAACCCAAGATAACCCAGAAAGGATTTTCCAGATCTACAACTTTGGAAATCACCCTCTTAGGATTTGATCCTTTGTCTATTGGGTTATAGAGATTTGAAGCTAGATCTAATCCAAATATGGCTACAATGTGTTCTAGAAATAGATTTGAGCTTTGAGGGCTAATCCCTCCTTCAGATCTACAAGCTAAGAGCTTGAGATATTGTCTCCTCTTCTTCCTCATTGAGATTAAAACAACTAAATATGCAGCTACTATAGAAACTACATTGTATAAGAGGGAGAGGCTCTATGACTACTGAAATGTGCTGCAATAACCTCCAGGCTGATGGAAATGGTGATGGAAAGGTGAGGGGATGATCCCTTACAGGATTACTATCTGAAATACTAGTAACTTCCTTCCTCCTTTAGATCTGCAATGATGGACTACGCAATCCTTGATCGGATTTCTCCTGATAGGAGGTCAATAATGTTTGGATTGATGCCAGATCTGAAATGAAGCCCTAGGAATGGTGATCTTCAAGCCCACGGTGATAGGAATAATCCTACACCAGTTTTCCTACTGAAATACTTAAGACAACCTCCAACTCCCAACTAATCTTCATAAATTGTGTAATTCCTGAAGGTAGATGTTCTGTGGATGATGGAAAAGATATGTGGCACTAATGCCTGATGTAGAATGAAGTATAACCCTCTTCCTTAGAGATCACTCAAAGAAAGAGGAGGGATTGCTGACCATGAACACCCTATGCTAAACAACACTTGCAATCTTAGCTAAACAACCAAATAAAGCATGGAATGTCACCTGATAATTCTAGATCTAAACATACCTCGAAATCTATATTCAATATCCTACCTTCATTGTTGTCTTCTTCTCTTTTATATAGTTTATGAGCCTTCCCATGCCTTGGCCCACCTCTAAACTGTGTTGTACATGTGGACATAATCCTCCATGTTTGACTGTGTTGTCTCTCCATGTCATCCATCATGTATACATACAATGTACACCCTCTCCATCATGTGTGCATTACTTGTACTACTTGCTCCATCACTTCATCGTGAATGCTCTATGATCTTTCATTAGATGCCTTCCATGATCTTAGTTGACTGCTTCAACCTCCATGATCTATCTCATTAATGAGACATTATCTCCAATCCATTCACATTAGTAGTTGCTCCACTACCCCATTATGTATATCTAGATTAATTAATCCAAATTCACACATAAAAAGTGGATATTTATTCATCTTGAGGATTATGGGTCCCTCCACCCTTTTATTTACTTAATTCATTAAGAAAGTTAAGAACTCTAATATTCCAAATGTCATGTGAAAATTTGGTAATATTACAGTCCTCCCAGCAAAAATGTTGCTTGACCTCAAGCAACTAAACAAGTGGATGAAAAATGTTGGAAATATTGTCATTGATGGCAAAGGCGGCAGCACTCAGGCAAAAGAGGCAGCGCTGAAGCAAAGGAAGGCAAAAGAGGCACAGCGAAAGCAATAGAGGCAGCAAGAAGACAGTCAAAATGTAACAGTCATAGAAGCACAGCGAGAGAGAGGCAGAGTGACAGAAGCAGAGACAGAGGTAGAGAGCAGTTACAAAATTCCGGGAATCGCACACTCCAGCGAGCATTATACATATAATATAACACGAATCTTATTCCGGGAATCTCAGACTCCAGCCGGGCGTTACACATATAATACAGAACCATATTCTGGGAATCGCACTCTCCAACCGACGAAGCACATATAATATATAAACCATATTCCGGGAATCGCTTAACCCTTTGGCAAAGTATACATATATGTCTGTTATATTATGGAGCGCACAAAACGAAGTTTTAGATGGTGGGACCTCTCCCCAATCGCAATCGGAGATCGCAAGGGCAGCGGAACATCGCAACAGAAAGTTGTGATTGCGATCAAAGGCCGGACCCGATCGAGTTATATGCCACAGTTTATGAGCTAATCACATCCGAGTTCCCAATCGCAATCGGAACTTTCCGATTGATCGCAAGTCTTTTGTTATATGCTCCGATCAAAGGCCGGACCCGATCGAGTTATATGCCACAGTTTATGAGCTAATCACATCCGAGTTCCCAATCGCAATCGGAACTTTCCGATTGATTGCAAGTCTTTTGTTATATGCTCCAATCAAAGGCCAGACCCGATCGAGTTATATGCCACAGTTTATGAGCTAATCACATCCGAGTTCCCAATCGCAATCAGAACTTTCCGATTGATCACAATTCTTTTGTCATATGCTCCGATCAAAGGCCGGACCTGATCGAGTTATATGCCACAGTTTATGAGCTAATCGCATCCGAGTTCCCAATCGCAATCGGAACTTTCCGATTGATCGCAAGTCTTTTTTAATATGCTCCGATCAAGTGGCGGACCCGATGGCGATTATACGATGAAATTAATTGGTTCAATCGCGTCCGGAATCTCAATCGCAATCGGAACTCTCCGATTGATCGCACGACTTTGTAATATGTTGCGATTGAAGTGGAGGACCCGATCCTGTTATATGCGGGAGTTAATTTGTGCAAATCGCATCCGTGTTCTGATCGCAATCGGAACTTTTCTATAATACGTCCCGATTGCATGTGTTCAAAGTTCGGACCCGATTGCGATATGAGCCATGTTTTATGTGGTCATCGCGTCCGTTTAATCAATCGCAATCACAAGTTTTCGTTTGACACCACCGATCCGCCGACGGAGATGTGGGGCCCGACCCTTTCATGTAGTAGTGGTTGTGATTCGACTTATTGGATTGTAATATAAGACCAAAGGCTTAAGGTGGAGGGCGATTGCTTATATATAAAAGGATTGTTGTTAGATATTTAAAACACTGTTGCAGTTGTATTAAAATATGTCACATGGGCTGTGAACCCATGGGCCTCGGCCTAATGAGAGGGCGATTATAAATATACAATGACTGTGATATATGTCCGTTCCATTTGCGGAATGTTCCACAGCAACAAGACACTTGCTGCAAGTCAGCAGTCACACATTTTTCTAAGAGGCACTGATATAAAAGCACTGTTACACGTATGCAGCAAATACACTACAGCAGAGGACAGAAAAGCATACAGAGCATAAAAGAGTCAAAACACAGTCACAGAAAAGACAAATGCGCAGCAAACCAAGAGACAAAATAGGTGAGCTGGAATTCATATTGTAATTCGAATGTAAATGTTTTAATTGTTTTTATTGTTTGTGATGCATTGGCAAGTCTCCGAGAGAAAACAAACTCCCACTGTAATGTTAAAATTGACACCTACAGTTATAATTTCTGAGTAAGCTGATAAAAGGAGTGAGAAGGCAGAAGGCAAAGAGACATGACTTTCCATTTCGAATTCCAAGCAGAATACAAATAGTCATGTGAGGAAATCTATAAATAATATCATCTTGATATGCAGAGAGAGTTTTTTTAAAAGCAAGGGAGGGAGCATATATAGAGAGAATGCAGAATATAGAAGGCAGAGAAGATTAAGAGAAGCTACAGAACAGAGCTGATATCTGAGGTAAATCAGCAAACATTCAGTTTTAGAAAATGAGGAAGTTGGAGCTTCCCTATCAAGTTGCAGCCTGATAGCTGTCAGTTGCAGCTGACTGAGGTTGGAGCCTCCTGTAGGTTGGTGCCTGCAGAAAACTGAAGGGAGTTGGTGCTTCCTTGCAAGTTGTAGCTTGCAGAATTGAGGTAAGAGCCTCCCGTAGGTTGGTGCTTGCAGAAAACAGTGGTGAGAGGGAGTTGGAACTTGCCTTTGCATCAAAACAATAATAAGATGTGGTTTTCTCCCTTTATGGGTTTCCACTTATATCTGGTGTCTCTGTGCATGATATTTATGTATTGATCTGATATGTATTATTTGCTTAATACCTGCTGCTCTCATATTAAGTCTACTGCTCTATTAAACTAATACTTTCTGATTACATTCTAAAATTACCCTCACATCAAATAGAGTTTGAAATGAAGGTGTAAATAAGTTTAATGAAAAGTTTAAAAGATCAGGAATGTATTAAACTGATTCACCCCCCCCCCTCTCAGTTTAATTAGAGATTCAACAATTGGTATCGGAGCCAAGTTCCTTTGTACAAGTCTAACAACTGAAAGGAGATCCTAGGTTCCCAAGATGGCTAGTAAAGAAGGATGCTCAACCAATAAAGCCCCTTTCTTCACCGGTGAAAATTATGCTTTCTGGAAAATCAGAATGAAGACATACATAATGTCTCTAGGAATAGAAGTCTGGGCTGTTGTGCAATTAGGATATGCCCCGAAGGAAACTGACTCAGAAAAGGACTCAAAACAAGATTTGTGGCTAATGCAAAAGCCATGAATGCCATCCTGAATGGATTATGTGAAGCAGAGTTTATTAAAGTAATGCACAAAGACACTGCCAAGAAAATATGGGATACTCTTGAAGACATACATGAGGGAGACCAGAAAGTAAAAAATGCCAAACTTCAAGTATATAGAGCCCAGTTTGAAAACTTAAAAATGAATGATGATGAAGATGTTGGCAGCTTCTTCTTAAAAGTTGCAGAAATTGTTAACAATATGAAATCTCTTGGAGAAACCATACCAGAAAGTATAGTTGTGCAAAAGATTCTAAGATCACTCCCATCCAGATTTAATCCCAAGGTATCTGCAATAGAAGAGACAGCGGATTGGGAGACTTTGACCATGAACTGGATACTTGGAAATCTAACAGCCTATGAAATGAGGCTCCCACAGAAGAAACCAAGTTCGAGGGAAGCAGCTTTTAAAACATAAAAGAAGAAAGAAGAAGAGGAAGAAATATGCTCTTGCTCAGATGAAGAAGAAGCAAAATTTGTTAAGAAACTGGACAGAGGTTCAGGTAAATACAAAGGTAAACTTCCTTTCAAGTGCTTTAACTGTGGAAGAGTTGGACACTATGTTGCTAAGTGTCCTCACAAGAAAGCAAGGAATCAGGCTCAAGAGTCAGAAAAGAATAAATCAAAGAACTGGCAGAAGGGAAAGAAGTTCAACAGAAAATCTTTCTATGCTAAACAAGACAGCAGTACATTTGAAGATTCAGATGAACCCTCAACTGAAGAAGGAACCTCATATTTTTTATTGATGGTCATAGAAGATCTTGAGGGACTCCTACTAGAAGAAGAAGAAGAAGAAGGGGAAGTTGACCTCGAGGGGGAGCTAAGAAGTGCTCTAGAGGAGATTGAGAGACTCAAACTAAAATGCAAAAAACAAAAAGAGATTCTCCTCAAATGTGTGAAAGAAGAACAAAATTCAGAAGTCCTCATGCTGCTGAAGGTAAGGCTTGAAGAAGCCAAGAATATAGAAGATATGTTACTTCAGCAAATCAAGGATAAAACCCAAGAACAAGAGAAGTTGGAGGAAGAAGTGGTAGGTCTCAGGAAGAAACTAGAAAATGCTCAAAGGACAGTGGTTATAAACTCTTCTCTACCAACAAGCTCTAGCAAGTTGAATGATATCCTGGTTGCTCAAACATCCCCAGTGATAAAAACAGGAATAGGCTATGAAGGAGAATCGAGTAAAGGCAAAGAAAAGGAAGACAAAAATATAATTTTTGTAAAAGCAATGAAAAATTATGAAGAAGCCCATACCATTCCTATAAAAGAAGAAACATGTAATAAGAATGACAAAGATCAGAAGAAATCTCTAGTAACAAGGAATATAATGAATACTAAGATGGTAGAAAAAGAATCATATGCCCCTAAGTATATCAAATTTGGAAGTCATCAGAGGAAATTTCTCCCTCCTATGAAGAATGCCACCTGCTATGTCTGCCACAAGCCTGGACACACTGTTGCATATTGTTATGCAAAGAAGAGTAATTCAGACCTGCAAAAGATGCAAACAGTGAAGAGGCTATCTCAAACAAACAAATGGAGAAAACAATCTTACATCAAGTATGCAAATAATTTCTATGGTTATTGTTTTTATTGTAAGGAATTTGGCCATAAAATTATTGAATGTAGAAAGTATGGACAAAGACTGATGTTCAATACCTCAAGGAGGTTTATGAGTCAAAGCAATTTTGTTCATGCTCACAATTTCGCAAAAACTATAATCAAATGTTGTATATGCAATCAAATTGGGCATATATCTTCCAAGTGTTCTCTAAAGGGATATAATTCATCACCTCACCAAAGATACCAAACAAAAGGGGGCCTCCAGTGGATAAAGAAAGTGAATAAATGTGACCTAGCTCTAACTGCTCAAGATCTGAAAAGCCAGTGGTACTTGGACAGTGGCTGCTCCAAACACATGACTGGAGACAGAAGCAAGTTTATAACTCTTGATGAAAATAAATCTGGCAATGTTATTTTTGGTAATGATAAATCAGGAAAGATCAAAGGAAAAGGCTCAGTCAGCATAGACAATGGCAGAAGAAAAGCCCAAGAGGTACTATTTGTGGATGGACTGAAAGCAAATTTACTGAGTGTCAGTCAGATGTGTGACAAAGGCTGTGAAGTTCTTTTTAGAGCACAAGATTGTGTAGTCAGGTCAAGCACAACAGGAAAGACTCTGCTCAAAGGTGTTCGAACAGAGAACAATGTATACATAGTGAAAGAGGAAGATGAAGCCCGCCATCTTAGCAAACTTGAGGAGTCATGGTTGTGGCATAGGAGATTGGGACATCTCAGCTTTGACCATATCATCAAATTGAGCAAGAAGAAAGCTGTCAAAGATATGCCAGAAATAAAAAGGCCTTCAAGTACTATATGCAAATCTTGTCAATTGGGGAAACAGACTCGCACATCCTTTAAATCTAAAGAGGAGTTGTCAACAAGAAGACCACTCCAGCTTGTGCACATGGACCTATGTGGACCTGCTAGAACTAGAACACCAAGTGGAGAATCCTATTTCATGATGATAATAGATGACTTCTCCAGAATGACATGGGTTGCCTTTCTCAAAAATAAATCAGAAGCATTGGAAAAATTTAAGATATTCAGAGCATTAGCAGAAAACCAAACTGGATGTAAGCTGAAATGTATCAGATCAGACAGAGGAGGAGAATTCACAGATTATGACTTTGTAGACCTATGTAATGAACATGGAATAAAGCAACAATTTACTATTGCAGGGACACCTCAACAGAATGGAGTAGCAGAGAGACAAAACAGGTCTGTACAACAAATAGCCAGAGCTATGATGCAAGAGAATAATATTGCTCAAACCTTCTGGGCAGAAGCAGTACACACAGCAGTACATATCCTTAATAAATCTCACTTAAGGCCAAGTAGTGACAAGACTCCATATGAACTATGGCATGGAAGTCCGGCTTCAATAAAACATTTCAAAGTCTTTGGTAGCAAGTGTTACATAAAGAATAATGATGAAAACCTTGGGAAATTTGATGCAAGAGCAGATGAAGGAATATTCTTAGGATATGCATCCAAAAGTAAAGGGTAGAGGTGCTACAACAAGACTCTTTGGAAAATAGTTGAATGTATTGATGTGAGATTTGATGAAGAACTTCCAAACAATACAAGAAATACGGACTGCTGCAGCCCATCAGACAACCATGAAGAGGAAGACAAGGATGATGATGAAACAAGCAAGACAACAGATGATGCAGAGCTGAGCTCGAAAAACCCCTCAAGATACACTCAGAAGAATAATCCTGAAGATCAGATCATAAGTGACAAGAAAGCAGGAGTCCAGACAAGAAGGCAGCTAACAGAACAAACAGAAGAAGTATACATAGCCATGTTATCAAAAATAGAGCCAAAGAAGTTTGAAGAAGCCAGCAAGGACAAGTATTGGGTAAAAGAAATGAATGAAGAATTGGACCAAATTGAGAAGAACAATACTTGGGAACTAGTTCCTAGACCAATTGAGAAGAATATCATTGGTTCAAAATGGGTATTCAAAAACAAAATGAATGAGCAAGGACAAGTAATTAGGAATAAAGCCAGGCTGGTCTGCAAAGGATACTCACAAATTGAAGGACTTGACTATGATGAAACATTTGCACCTGTAGCCAGAATGGAGGCTATCAGAATGTTCCTGGAATTTGCATGCTACCAAGACTTAAAGGTATATCAAATGGATGTAAAGTCTGCTTTTCTTAATGGAGATCTAGAAGAAGAAGTGTATATGGAACAACCAGAAGGCTTCTCATTGACAGACAAAGAAGACTATGTGTGCAGACTGAAGAAGGCCCTATATGGACTAAAACAGGCTCCTCGTGCTTGGTACTCAAGACTGGACAAATATTTGCAAAAACAGGGTTTTAAGAGAGGTGGAGTAGACAGAAATCTATACATAAAAGCGCATGAAAATGAACTCCTAATTGTTGTTGTATATGTTGATGACATTATGTTTGGAAGCAACAAAGATGATCTAGCAAAAGGGTTTGCTGATGAGATGAAAATAGAGTTTGAAATGTCTATGATTGGAGAACTCAGTTTCTACTTGGGACTGCAAATTCAGCAAAAGAACACAGGCACATTCATTTCTCAAGAAAAATACTTCAAAGAAATGCTGAAAAAATTCAAAATGGAGGACTGCAAACCAATGAAAACCCCCATGATCACGGGATGCAAGCTGTGTGCTGATGATAGGTCTGTAGATGTAGATCAAAAACTCTACAGATCCATGATAGGAAGCCTGCTGTACTTGACAGCTTCAAGACCAGACATCATGCTAGTAGTAGGACTAGTGGCAAGATATCAAGCAGCACATAAACAAAACCATCTTCTGGCAGTAAAAAGAATACTCAGATATCTACAAGGAACAACACAATATGGGCTTTGGTATCCTAAAGGCAAGAGCTTCACCTTAACAGCGTACACAGATGCAGATTGGGCCAGCTATGTGGATGACAGGAAGAGTACAAGTGGAGGTGCATTCTATCTAGGAGAAAGTCTGGTGGCATGGCTAAGCAAGAAACAAACATCCATATCTCTGTCTACAACTGAAGCAGAATATATAGCAGTAGCAGCATGTTGTACACAATTCATGTGGATGAAGCAAACTCTTCAAGACATGAAGGTAAGCATTAATGAACCTATCTCAATCAAATGTGATAATACAAGTGCTATAAGTATATCTAAAAATCCTGTGCTTCATTCAAAAACTAAACATACACCAATCAAGTATCATTTTCTCCGAGAACAAGTGGCTCAGAAGATAGTTAAACCGGACTATGTATCAACGAAAGAACAGATAGCAGATATATTTACCAAACCACTTGCCAGAGAACCATTCGAATACTTGAGAGACAAACTAGGGGTAGTATCTGTAGATACTATTCTCTAATATGAAGAGAAAGTACAGTCTCAGGGGGAGAACAAAACGAAGATATCATTCCAGGGGGAGAACAGCCAGCAAGATAAGCATAAAAGAAGTCCATAGGATCAGCATTATCAATATTATCAGCATTCAGAAGCAACAAGAACCTTTCAATCGTAAAATGCATCATCTCTGTCTGCAATCTAGCACATATTACAGGCACTACAAATGAAACACAACATAGTCCAATTTCAGCAGGAGAGGACCTAAACGTAACTCAGAGAAAGGAAATACAACGATAGAACCCATACGGAGGGATGATGAGTCATCCTTTGCCATTGATGTCAAAGGGGGAGGAAGAACAAATAGCAGGAGGAAGAGCAAGCAACAAGAGAAAGAGAAAGCAAACAGAGAAAGTGGATTGCCATCAATGCCAAAGGGGGAGACTGTTGGAAATATTTTCATTGATGGCAAAGGCGGCAACACTCAGGCAAAAGAGGCAGTGCTGAAGCAAAGGAAGGCAAAAGAGGCACAACGAAAGCAATAGAGGCAGCAAGAAGACAGTCAAAATGTAACAGTCATAGAAGCACAGTGAGACAGAGGCAGAGTGACAGAAGCAGAGACAGAGGCAGAGAGCAGTTAAAAAATTCCGGGAATCGCACACTCCAGCGAGCATTATACATATAATATAACACGAATCTTATTCCGGGAATCGCAGACTCCAGCCGGGCGTTACACATATAATACAGAACCATATTCTGGGAATCACACTCTCCAACCGGCGGAGCACATATAATATATAAACCATATTCCAGGAATCATTTAACCCTTTGGCAAAGTATACATATATGTCCGTTATATTGTGGAGTGCACAAAACAAAGTTTTAGATGGTGGGACCTCTCCCCAATCGCAATCGGAACTTTCCGATTGATCGCAAGTCTTTTGTTATATGCTCCGATCGAAGGCCGGACCCGATCGAGTTATATGCCATAGTTTATGAGCCAATCGCATCCGAGTTCCCAATCGCAATTGGAACTTTCCGATTGATCGCAAGTCTTTTGTTATATGCTCCGATCGAAGGCCGGACCCGATCGAGTTATATGCCACAGTTTATGAGCCAATCACATCCGAGTTCCCAATCGCAATCGGAACTTTCCGATTGATCGCAAGTCTTTTGTTATATGCTCTGATCAAAGGCCGGACCCGATCGAGTTATATGCCACAGTTTATGAGCTAATCGCATTCGAGTTCCCAATCGCAATCGGAACTTTTCGATTGATCGCAAGTCTTTTGTTAAATGCTCCGATCAAAGGCCGGACCCGATCGAGTTATATGCCACAGTTTATGAGCTAATCGCATCCGAGTTCCCAATCGCAATCGGAACTTTCCGATTGATCGCAAGTTTTTTGTAATATGCTCCGATCAAGTGGCGGACCCGATGGCGATTATACGATGGAATTAATTGGTTCAATCGTGTCCGGAATCTCAATCGCAATCGGAACTCTCCGATTGATCGCACGACTTTGTAATATGTTGCGATTGAAGTGGCGGACCCAATCCTGTTATATGCGGGAGTTAATTTGTGCAAATCGCATCCGTGTTCTGATCGCAATCGGAACTTTTCTATAATGCGTCCCGATTGCATGTGTTCAAAGTTCAGACACGATTGTGATATGAGCCATGTTTTATGTGGTCATCGCGTCCGTTTGATCAATCGCAATCGCAAGTTTTCGTTTGACACCACCGATCCGCCGACGGAGATGTGGGGCCCGACCCTTTCATGTATTAGTGGTTGTGATTCGACTTAGTGGATTGTAATATAAGACCAAAGGCTTAAGGTGGAGGGCGATTGCTTATATATAAAAGGATTGTTGTTAGATATATAAAACACGGTTGCAGTTGTATTAAAATATGTCACATGGGCTGTGAACCCACGGGCCTCGGCCTAATGAGAGGGCAATTATAAATATACAATGACTGTGATATATGTCCGTTCCATTTGCGGAATGTTCCACATCAACAAGACACTTGCTGCAAGTCAGCAGTCACGCATTTTTCTAAGAGGCACTGATATAAAAGCACTGTTACACGTATGCAGCAAATACACTACAGCAGAGGACAGAAAAGCATACATAGCATAAAAGAGTCAAAACACAGTCACAGAAAAGACAAATGCGCAGAAAACCAAGAGACAAAATAAGTGAGCTGGAATTCATATTGTAATTCGAATGTAAATGTTTTAATTGTTTTTATTGTTTGTGATGCATTGGCAAGTCTCCGAGAGAAAACAAACTTCCACTGTAATGTTAAAATTGACACCTACAGTTATAATTTCCGAGTAAGCTGATAAAAGGAGTGAGAAGGCAGAAGGCAAAGAGACATGACTTTCCATTTCGAATTCCAAGCAGAATACAAACAGTCATGTGAGGAAATCTATAAATAATATCATCTTGATATGTAGAGTGGTTTTTTTTTTTGGAGCAAGGGAGAGAGCATATATAGAGAGAATGCAGAATATAGAAGGCAGAGAAGATTAAGAGAAGCTACAGAACAGAGCTGATATCTGAGGTAAATCAGCAAACATTCAGTTTTAGAAAATGAGGAAGTTGGAGCTTCCCTATCAAGTTGCAGCCTGATAGCTGTTAGTTGTAGCTGACTGAGGTTGGAGCCTCCTGTAGGTTGGTGCCTGCAGAAAAATGAAGGGAGTTGGTGCTTCCTTGCAAGTTGTAGCTTGCAGAATTGAGGTAGGAGCCTCCTGTAGGTTGGTGCCTGCAGAAAAACAGGGGTGAGAGGGAGTTGGAGCTTGCCTTTGCATCACAACAATAATAAGATGTGGTTTTCTCCCTTTATGGGTTTCCACTTATATCTGGTGTCTCTGTGCATGATATTTATGTATTGATCTGATATGTATTATTTTCTTAATACCTGTTGCTCTCATATTAAGTCTACTGCTCTATTAAACTAATACTTTCTGATTACATTCTAAAATTACCCTCACATCAAATAGAGTTTGAAATGAAGGTGTAAATAAGTTTAATGAAAAGTTTAAAAGATCAGGGAAAGTATTAAACTGATTCACCCCCCCCCCCCCCTCTCAGTTTAATTAGATATTCAACACAAAATACATACATTTCCCTCCAAATGGCATCCACATAAGGAAGGCTTCCTGCATTTGCTACAATGTGTCATGCATGTTTGGCTCCAAATTTTTCTCTCAAAAACGCATAGAATGACCTCCAACTGTATGGTTAAATGTCCTCCTTCCACCATGAAGTATCGAGTGACAACCATATGATGTCCAAAATCATCATCAATACATGAGATACATAAAATATAGTGGTTCCTCCCACAACGGGAAAGCTCCAACTCACAATTCATCTCTTCATCCCATGCTTTATGAAGTTCATTGAGCATTGACATGCCCTCATCTCTAGCCCTATTGGCCTTATTGGTTCCAAGCATCATTCCAAAATTATGCACAAGAATAAATAGAGACATATGGGTAGAAAAAAGTTTCAAACCATATTCTCCCAATAGTAACCACTGGAGTAGGGCCTCTTGCTTCCATCCTCCATCTCCTCTATGTAAGATGGACAGGCCAAACTCCCCCAAAATAAACCAAAGCAACAAGAGATCTTGTTGCCTCTTCACATCATCATGTGAATCATGAAGTAAATACAATGTGCTTAAGGACATATAGAATTTCATACCAGCCCAATACAAGCAAAATCCATTATCACATATCATGAGAGTACTATGCCATATTACAAACAATACAAAACACATAAAGGTAGGAGATGTCATGTGATGGCCAAACTCTCTTAAGGACTTCAAAGGTGAACATGCCTTCTTTTGCTATAGACTATCATTGATACACAAGGCATGAGATAAGAAAATATGAGCCTTTGGGTAGTAACCATACTCACCCAAGAGCAACCAGCGCAGCCATGCCTCCTTCTTCATTACATGAGTGTTTTTCAAGGCATGTATAAAAGAAATAGCAACCTTTGGGTAGTAACCAAACTCTCCCAAGAGAAACCAATGTAACCAAGATTCTTGCTGGCCCATGTCATATATTTGCAAGTGGTCTTACAACCCCTTTCTTATCATCCTCACCCATTCATCCCAATGTGGATGATGAATGGTGTTCTGCATAAACATGGTATCCTCCCTTTGTATAATACCATGCCTCTTAGATTGATGAAGAAATTTGCACTCCATGAAAAGTGCACCTCCAATGAGATCTATTAATGAGACCTTCTTCTTATCCATTGCCTTCCAAAACTAATGAGGTTCTAGATCTGTTGTAGGTAGAAGTCTCTTTTTGAGCTGTAAAATTCTCATTCAGAAAGTGTCATCAAGAAAGGAGAAAATATTTCTCATCTCAAGATGTCTACCATTTATCATCATAACCTCCATTGGTTCATGAGTGAAGCTACCTTCAGAATGCTCCAAGAATAATGAGGCTCCTTCATTATCATTTCTACTAAGTGACAACGTTGTAGATCTGCATGGTAATACATATGTTGTCTCAAATAAAGGCACAATACTGATCTCATTACCAGTCATTGTACATAGGATCATGCTCATCCCATTTTTTGAAACTCTACACTTCAAATAAAAGGGTTGAATGTAGCCCATCAATGAAAAAATAGGACAACTTTTCATCTCCTCCTTGATTAGATCAAGGGTCCTCTATGTTGTGATATGTTTCTTATTCAAATCAGCATTTTTTTCTAACCCTTGGTTATGCATTGGCCCTGATGGCATGTCCTCATTAGTTTCAATAAGATATATTGAAACAATAGGTGATGAATGTGTATGCATACCTTGGACTAACTGATGTGTGGGAACCTCTTGCCAGAACACAAGAGTTCCTCCAACCAGGAAAATGGTCTCTCCAACTGCTGGTAAGAGAGATGTCTACTCTTCTACCAATGCATCGGCACTATAATCTTCCTCCTCTTCCTCATGCATCTCCTAAATCATGCATGGGACTCTATGTGTCAAGAGCTCAAGACTATCTTGCAAGGTTGAAAGTGTCTCTTCTCTGGATGTAAGTACTTCTACAGCTGGTGGTGAATGTAGTGACTCCTTGTCCAAAGTGACAAGATTGACATCCTACTTTGTTTCCTTTGGACATGTCTCTTTGTGGCACATCTCTGTCTTCTTCACATCAAACTTCTCCCTCAAATTGTGAAAGAAATATGAATATTTATTCACCTTTTCATGCTTCATTTGACAAAACCACCAATCATTGGCTTCACCTTGTTATCACTCTAGTAAATTTTCTATCAGAAATATTTAAAACTTTGTAACTTACTAGAGGTAACCAAGAACCACTTTTAGAATTCAGGAACTAGCCTTCCTAAGTTCTAGAGAGGGATCTCTCCATATGATTTAGCTTTATTTAGGTAACAGATTTTAGGCTAGGTATGAGTGAAAAGTAGGGATTTTTTTAAAATATTGGTGGGAATAAAGACATTTCAAGGTAAACCAAAAGGATCTACCAGAACATTGGGTAATGGAGTCAACTCTCTAGGTAGGCAGAACTAAGAAATAAGGCTTAGAGATGAAAATGTGCTAAGGGAAAGATAGGTGACCTTATATGGCTTTGTATAGGCTTGATTTGATGGAGTGGGTGGAATCTGAGAAAAATGGCACTTAAGAATCCTTAAGCTACAGATAAGAATATTGAAGGAGGGGATCAAACTGGGACCTAGAGCAATTAAGAATTCTATGGTCCGGTTATCAAGCAGAAAACATCAAAATGCCAACAAGTTTTAAAAAGGGAGCTTATTATCACTAATCCTATTTAATTTCTCCTTAATTGATCATTATAAAATAGAAACGCATAATATGAATGAATGTAAACTTTAAAAGAAATACACTGAAAACGGAAAAAACGAGACTTATCTTGTCACCACGAGAATCCGTAGTTATGATGTCTCTAATCTCGTTTCCAGTCTTCTGCTTCACTAATTGACTCACCAACTTCAATATGTCCAGCAAAAATACTATAGTTTTCTTGAGAAATTTTATTCCACACAAAAATACTTCCAAGAGTGAAGTATTTATACAAATTCTAAACTAAAATATCTTGAAAAAATATCAAGATTAGTTCACAAATCTCTCCAACTATTTTACATAGATAGAACTTAAGTAAAGGACACTAAAACTAATGCATCTATTTGGCACTATTTTTTATGGATAGGTGATGAAAAAGAGGAGAATTCGAATTTGACCCAACTCTTAGTTGATGATGAGGCATCCAAGTCACTAACTGCTTCCTTTCTTTGTGCATTCTGCTCCAACAATTCTGAAAACTTGGGGTCCAATGATATCTTTGTATTTATCAATCCATAATAGATATGTAAAAAATGAAAGAGGTTATTTTGGAATAATATGTTTTTGAGCTAATCCTCTTTTAGTTTCCTAAAATTCCTCTCCAGCTGTGCACAATAGGCTCTGTAAGAATATGTGTAAAACAAAGTTTTACAAAGTCTGAAAAATAGCATGTACATATGTGCATGTAACTTTGATTCTGAAATCACTATGAAAAAAGTGAGATATTTTTTTTTATATTGGTCTCTTAGGAACAAAAACCTCCTTCAGTTTTGTATGATGTATTTCAGATTGGCCACAATCTTCTCTGCAAAATGATGACTTAACTGGAATTTTCTGCAAAAAGTTCTTTCCAACATTGTTTAATATTTCCAAAACCATAATATCTATTAGAATATTGAGAGAGGTTTTTGTATATGGTCCTCTTAAAAACATAAACCTCATTCATTTTTGAAAAATTCATCTTTTATTGATCACAATAGTTTCTACAAAACAATGACTAAAACATGAAATTTCTGCAAAAATGTTCCTTCTTGTTGTGTTTTTCATCTTTTCACTTTTTTGTTCTTTTGAATGTTTTACTTTCACTTTAGACAAAATTCAATGTTGGTGAAAGTATTTTCATTTATTTTTACCATTTTACTGCCTTTGTATTTACTTTTACTGTTTACCTTTGACTGCTCTATAACTTCATTTTAACTTTCACTCTGACTTTTACCTGATACACTTTAACCACTGATACTCTTTAACTGTTATGCTTTTACTATCCCTGTAAATTCTCATTTCATTTTTACCATTCACTGTGCACATTTAATCATTATAATCTCTCTCTAACTTTGTATACAAACTATTTTTTGAATGAAGATATTGATTTAAAATCTGAGAATTTGGAGCAAACAATTTTGTCAACTAGTATTGAAACTGTTGGTCCAAATCCATATTCTGATAGTAACCTGCAAAAATCAAACAATTTGTTAATGAAATCCAAGTCTGCAGGGAGGTGATTGTAGGCCTTTTTAAAGACCTGTGGAATGAGATCAGTCTATGAAGGTTTAACTCTATTTTTTAGGCATTTTGGGGAACTACTGCAAGATTAGATTGTTTGCAGGAGATATTCACTTTAACAGAGATGAAACTGAGTAATGTAGCCAAAGGATGGCTTTATTTTTGGCATTTGTTGCTCAATTAGGTTTTATAAATTGGTTTTTTTGAAAACAGGGAATATCAAGGTAATTCAGAGGTTTTAGTTGTTCAGATCCTTACTTTAAATCTCTAAACTGTGAAAATTGAGGAAATTGGCTTTAAAAAGGTTCACAGTCGAAGATAGGGATTTTTGGTCTGTAACAGTCTTCAATTTAGTTGTATTCAGTTGGAAAAAGTCATGGAGATTCTCTCAGGATGAATTTCAGAGGAAATGGCTCTTAAAATGGCAAGTGGCTCGAAAATGGTGCTGTTAGTTTTGAAAATGGTGAAAAGGGCTCTGCACAGGCTCTCAGGGTGTAATGGCACACAATGGTGAAAATTAGATGAAAATAGGCTCTGCGAAGGTTTCACAAGTTTAAAGTGCGAATAGGTGAAAAATTATGAAAAAATTAGACTTTAACATATTAAACCATAGTATAAACTATAGTTAAGTTACATTAAACAAAGGTTAAGCAGGAGTGGTTTTGGAATACTGGCGGTGGTATTCGCGTGGCTCAACGGTGGTAAGTAGTAGTATGCTTTTCGAACACGATGCAATAGAATAGTGACACGTCGACACGGGGTGGTTTGGATAAACCACCCATTTCGCGCGAATTTTACAAAACATCCATCGATTACTTTGTGAGCGCGAAAATGCGTTATCGTCATGGGATCTCACTTTGGGGAGCGAACGATCAGGATTAAAAGGGAAAGTGCGGGGAAAAGTCAATTATCAAGTTCAATATAGCCCGTATATCTTGGGAGTAAAATAAAATCTGACGGTTAAAAATAGTGCGATGGGGAGGAGTAAAAATCTATTGATCAGTCGCTTTGATTTTCATTCCTTGGATCAAAAGGGATTTGGGGATCGAAGGGTCTAGATTGAATCCCAATGGGAAAAGGCCTTTTGATGGGATTTATATATAAAAGTGGCTTTTTCTAATGGAAAGGGTGATCGGGAAGGTTAATCAAGATTTTAACCAAGGTTATGGGGTTGGGGAAGGGAAATATAAAAGGGAATGGGTTTAGAATTTTAGTTTAAATTAAACTTTGACATTTTTTGTTTAAAACATATAGAACATATGTTTAAAGGTTTTTCGTATCTTTTTTATTATATGGTTAATTAAATCGAGATGACTTAACTACCATAGGGGGCCGGATATTTATATATATAGAATACTTAGTCAAAGGGGTTATAAGGGGGGTTTTTATTTAAACATGTGGGAATAAATAACTTTGGCTTAAGTTATATTAAGTGGGTTTTTGGGTTTATTATATAAAAAGGAGTTATAAAATAGGAAAAGGTTATTTGTATAGGGAGTTAATATATAAGTTAAAGTTAATATGAAAATAGGACATGGTATACTCAAAACACATATTTATAACAAGTAAAGTGAGGTTTTAAAGATAATTTTCATTGATCTTATCACTTAACTTATGATGTAATGTTATTTTGAGGGCTTAATGTGTGTAATGTTATTTTGAGGGCTTAATGTGTTTAAATGATGTAGGAAGTTAGCTAAATAGGAATTACAAATGCCTTTAAGTAAAAATGGAGTTTTACTTAGGATTATTCAAGGGAATGAGTGCATGAATGGTAAATGATGTGATTAAGGGATTAATATAGACATTTCACACTTTCAACTGATCAGTCATAGAACCTTGGGTCTGGTCCCAACAAAAGTCAAGGAAATGCCTTGAGCCTTTCTGACTGATAATCTAGAATGTTTCATGACTATGGGAAGGGGAAGTTAGTTATTTTGCAACCCATGATGAATGATATTTACATTGAGACTTTTCACCTTCTTCTACCTACCCATCTTACCATGCTAACAATTTTTTCTTCCTTTGTCGTAGGTGCATTTAAGCTAGCAACCTTCACAACATTTATTCTTTCTGGAAGCAAGTAAAACTATCTAATTCTACACTTATATCATCCACGAATCCAGATTAAACTGCTAGATTCACTTTATTTTTCTACCTAACTACTGAATTGTCATGATTAAACTGTATGAAAACTCATTATTCTCTATCTATAACAAGGAAAATTGAAAAATGACAAGTTAAGATTAGACTGTTTAACTCATCATGGACTATGGCATTGATTGACACTCTGCCACGGTCAAAAAGTAAAAAGCAGTGGCATGTATGCTTGCACGCTTTCATTTTTTCTTTTGGGGTATTTTATTTTTTCTAAGTCCTTTGATTATTCTTTTAGGACTTTTTACCCTCTTTTTTATTTTTTTGATTTTTTTTATTTTCTAAGAAATATGTGAATACAACTTGCAGAAGGCAAAGTATGTACAGATTTAAAAGATTATCAACAATCAAGTCAAAATTATGACCCCTATATTATAGGTTACTAACATCGGCCTCACTTGGGGATGAATTTTCCTTGTGAAATGCCAAGAACTCTAAGATCAGTAGCCTTTATCTTTGACCTTTGATGATCTTAGTAAGTGTCTTCTGTGTTCTGCAAACTGAATTCTGATCTGAAACTAAAACAACACACAACAATTTTCAAACCAACTTATAGATATTAAACATCTTTAGGACCTCATCCTTGGCTTTAAATCTTAATGAAGAACTAGCTGAAAATTAAAAACTAAAAAAAAAATGCTCAAAATTCTGAGCTTATTGGCACTCATCTACTTACTCTAATCTACTAAAATCTTATTGAATCAGGTAATAAAAAAATGCCAATGAAGCCAATCAAGTAGCTGTAAAAATAAATGGATAACTTGATTACTTGTGACCAAAATTGGAAGTATATTATGCTCATGTGCCTTTCTAATAAATGATATGATGTGTAAAGGCCACTTTTGATGTATTTGATGCTTATAGAGAAAACATGTTTGCAGATTTGGGCTAAAAATATTCTCCATATAATCTAATATAGGATCAATAAAAGCATGATGTATGTTATTTACTTCTAGGCTTTCAATCACTAATTGTTCAGTTGAATTATGAATATTAGACCATGAAACTATTTCTTTAGTCTTGTGTTTGAAAGAATAATCATCTTCAATATGCAAGTCAAAAGATATTATAATTTCTTCTTGCTTTGGAGAAGGAATATTTTCAAAGAATTCTTAAGGATTTTGGAAATTGTATGACTAAATTTGAGAATGCAAAAGTTTGATTTCATTTTCATAATTTTCAGAAACTATCTTGAGAACACATATTTTTCAGTTTATGAGAATATTTTCTCGATTTCAAAAGAAGAAAGAAAGCTCTTAGAAAATTCTCATCAAGCTGAAGTTCTAATATCTCATCCCTCAAAATAGCTAGTGATTGTTCTGGGAAATTATCTTGAATTGGGAGAACATAATTATCATCATATTGATCATATTAGGCAAATATTCAGAAGAAGGAATGTCATCAATTATAAATAATGGATCAACAGATTTTTCTTCCAACAATCCTAATATATCTTGATTAGATTGGTTGCATTCTGTTTGAAAATCATTGTTTTGTTCAATAGGCGTGATATCAAGCAATGGGCCTTTTTGGGAAGGTAGAATAACATGAGCATCAACTTGTTCTTTTTTCCCTTCATGGATAAGAACTTTTGTACATTCATCAACGTTAGAAGAAGTAGAAACAATTTCTTCATTATGTAAATATTTTGAGGATGGTTGCATGTTTAGAAGCAAATTGATTTCTTCTTTGGTGGGGGGGGTGGGAATTTGTGAATTCTTAGATTTGAATAGCAATTGTTTTTTCTCTTATCTAAAAATTGATCATGAGGCTGAATATTTTCTTTAACTCCATTCAAAACATTAAATGAAACATCATTTGTTAATACAAAGGGGTTTTGTGGATCTTGATTCATCTCCTGATCTATTTCATCTTTGTTTAGCTCCTCTTGATTATTATGACATTTAACTTGAGAATGAAAGTTCTGGATTTCTTCTAATAAATCTTCAGGAAACCAATTTCCAAAATCTTCATCAATATTTTTAAGGTAATGTATAAGATCTTCAGCTTCATCACAACAATTTTCAGCTAATGATAAAGATGGAAAATCTTCTTTGTAATGCTCATAAAATACCTTATGAAAATATTTTAAAGAAAATAAACTAGCAGGTTTGAGAGCTTCATACCATTCCCTTGCTTTTCCTTCTAAGGTTACCATGAATATTTTCATGAGGCAATCCTCATGCCAATCACCCTTCAATCTTGATGAGTGTATATGAAATTTAATGAGATGTAGTAAAGGATCATCAATGTTCTCATCTTGAAACATAGGCATATTTTCACTCCAATTTACCTTTGGTAGTTTGTGTGGAAATCTAGGTATGTGATCTCTGCTCATGGGAGCATATCTTCATTTTATTCTTGGATCATTTTGAAAATCAACCATAATGAAAAGCCTCTTTATCTGTACAACCAAGTTAGATCCTTATATAAAATACAATACATATTAAAAAACTTTCTTAACGAGAAAGAACATAATGTATTGGATTAAGATCCAAGTTGAAAACCTGATCTTTCCATATTGTTCTTCCAGGTTCATTCCTCTAGTGGAGTCTTGATTGTGAAATGGATTTGGAGTCGCCAGGTGGATGATTTTAACCTTTGTGTGTCTGCTCATTGTCCACCATCATAGATCAGATCTGAACCTGTAAAATGTTTATGAAGAAAAATTTTAGTCGTCCCCAGCAGACTCACCAATATGTTATCACTCTAGTAAATTTTCTATCAGAAATATTTAAAACTTTTTAACTTATTAGAGGTATCCAAGAACCACTTTTAGAATTCAGGATCTAGCCTTCCTGAGTTTCGGAGAGGGATCTCTCCGTATGATTTAGCTTTGTTTTAGTAACAGATATTAGGCTAGCTATGATTGTGTAGTTGGGTTTAATTTTAAAATATTGGTGGGAATAAAAAATATTTCAAGGTAAACCAGAAGGATCTACCAGAATATTGGGCAATGGATTCAACTGTCTAGGCAAGCAGAACTAAGAAATAAGGTTCAGAGATGAAAATGTGCTAAGGGAAAGATAGGTGACGTTCTAAGGCTTTGTATAGGCTTGATTTGGAGTGGGTGGAATCTGAGAAAAAGGTCACTTAATAATCCTTAAGCTGCAGATAATAATATTGAAGAATGGGGTCTAACTAGGACCTAGAGCAATTAAGAATTCTATGGTCCGGTTATCAAGTAGAAAACATTAAAATGCCAACAAGTTTAGAAACAGGGAGCTTATTATCACTAATCCTATTTAATTTTTCCTTAGTTTATCATTACAGAATAGAAACACATAATATGAATGAATGTAAACTTTAAATAAATACACTGAAAACAAGGAAAGAACGATACTTATCTTGTCACCACGAGAATCCTTAGCTATGATGTCTCTGATCTCTTTTCAGTTTGCTGCTTTCGCTAATTGACTCACCAACTTCAATATGACTAGAAAATAATACTATAGTTGTCTTGAAAAATTTTATTCCACAAAAAAATACTTCCAAGAGTGAAGTATTTATACAAATTCTAAACTAAAATATCTTGAAAAAATATCAAGATTAGTTCACAAATCTCTCCAAATCTTTTACATAAATAGAACTTAAGTAAAGGACACTCAAACTAATGAATCTATTTGGCACTATTTTTTATGGATAGGTGATGACAAAGAGGAGAATTCGAATTTTATCCAACTCTTAGTTGATGATGAGGCATCCAAGTCACTAACTGCTTCCTTTCTTTGTGCATTCTGCTCCAACAATTCTGCAAACTTGGGGTCCAATGATATATTTTTATTTCTCAATCCGTAATAGATATGTAAATAGTGAAAGAGGTTATTATGGATTAATATGTCGGTGAGATAAACCTCTTTCAGTTTCCTAAAATTCCTCTCCAGATGTGCAAAATAGGCTTTGTAAAAATATGTGTAAAACAGAGTTTTACAGAGTCTGAAAAATAGCCTGTAAAGATGTGCATGTATCTCTGATTTTGAAATCACTGTGCAAAACGTGAGATAGGTTTTTGTAGATGGGTCTCTTAGGAACAAAACCATCCTTCAATTTTTTATGATTTATTTCATATTGGCCACAATATTCTCTGCAAAATGATGACTTAACTGGATTTTTCTGCAAAAAGTGATTTCCAACATTGTTTAATATTTCCAAAACCATAATAGCTGTTAGAAAAGTGAGAGATTTTTTTGTAGATGGTATTCTTAAGAACATAAACCTCCTTCAGTTTTGAAAAATTCATCTTTTATTGATCACAATAGTTTCTGCAAAAAAATGACTAAAACATGAAATTTCTGCAAAAATGTTCCTTCTTGTTGTGTTTTTCATCTTTTCACTTTTTTGTTCTTTTGACTGTTTTACTTTCACTTTAGACAAAATTCAATGTTGGTGAAAGTATTTTCATTTCTTTTTACCATTTTACTGCCTCTGTATTTACTTTTACTGTTTACCTTTGACTGCTCTATAACTTCATTTTAACTTTCACTCTAACTTTTACCTGATACACTTTAACCACTGATACTCTTTAACTGTTATGCTTTTACTATCCCTGTAAATTCTCATTTCACTTTTACCATTCACTGTGCACATTTCATCATTCTAATCTCTCTCTAAATTTGTATACAAACTATTTGTTGAATGAAGATATTGAGTTAAAATCTAAGAATTTGGAGCAAACAATTTTGTCAACTAGTATTGAAACTGTTGGTCAAAATCCATATTCTGATAGTAACCTGCAAAAATCAAACAATTTGTTAATGAAATCCAGGTCTGCAAGGAGCTGATTGTAGGATTTTTGAAAGACCTGTGGAATGAGATCAGTCTGTGAAAGTTTAACTCTATTTTTTAGGCATTTTGGGGAACTACTGCAAGATTAGATTGTTTGCAGGAGTTATTCACTTTAACAGAGATGAAACTGAGTAATGTAGGCAAAGGATGGCTTTATTTTTGGCATTTTTTGCTCAATTAGGTTTTCTGAATTAGTTTCATTGAAAACAGGGAATATCAAGGTAATTCAGAGGTTTTATTTGTTCAGATCCTTGATTTTAATCTCTAAACCGTGAAAATTGAGGAAATTGGCTTTAAAAAGGTTCACAGTCGAAGATAGGGCTTTTTGGTCTGTAACAATCTTCAATTCAGTTGTATTCAGTTGGAAAAAGTCGTGGAGATTCTCTGAGGACGAATTTTAGAGGAAATGGCTCTTAAAATGGCAACTGGCTCAAAAATGGCGCTGTTAGGTTTGAAAATGGTGAAAAGGGCGCTACACAGGCTCTCAGGGTGTAATGGCGCACAATGGTGAAAATTAGATGAAAATAGGCTCTGCGAAGGTTTCACAAGTTTAAAGCGCAAATAGGTGAAAAATTATGAAAACATTAGACTTTAACGTATTAAACCATAGTATAAACTATAGTTAAGTTACATTAAACAAAGGTTAAGCGGGAGTGGGTTTTGGAATACTGGCGGTGGTATTCGCGTGGCTCAACGGTGGTAAGTGGTAATACGCTTTTCGAACGCGATGCAATAGAATCATGACACGTCGATGCGGGGTGGTTTGGATAAACCACACATTTCGCGTGACTTTTACAAAACATCCATCGATTACTTTGTGAGCGCGAAAATGCGTTATCGCCATCGGATCTGGCTTTGGGGAGAGAACGATCGGTATTAAAAGGGAAAGTGCACTGAAAAGTCAATTATCGGGTTCAATATAGGCCGTAGATCTTAGGAGTAAAATAAAATATGATAGTTAAAAATAGCATGATGGGGAGGAGTAAAAATGTATTGATCAGTCGCTTTGATTTTCATTCATTGGATCAAAAGGGATTTGAGGATCGAAGGGTCTAGATTGAATCCCGATGGGAAAAGGCCTTTTGATGGGATATATATATAAAAGTGGCTTTTTCCAATGGAAAGGGTGATCGGGAAGGTTAATCAAGATTTTAACCAAGGTTAGGGGGTCGGGGAAGGGAAATATACAAGGGAATGGGTTTAGAAGTTTAGTTTAAATTAAACTTCGATATTTTTTTGTTTAAAACATATAGAACATATGTTTAAAGGTGTTTCATATCTTTTTTATTATATGATTAATTAAATCGAGATGACTTAACTACCATAGGGGGCGGGATATTTATATATATAGAATACTTAGCCAAAGGGGTTATAAGGGGGGTTTTATTTAAACTTGTGGCAATAAATAACTTTGGCTTAAGTTATATTAAGTGGGTTTTTGGGTTTATTATATAAAAAGGAGTTATAAAATAGGAAAAGGTTATTTGTATAGGGAGTTAATATATAAGTTAAAGTTTATATGAAAATAGGACATGGTATACTCAAAACACATATTTATAACAAGTAAAGTGAGGTTTTAAAGATAATTTGCATTGATCTTATCACTTAACTTATGATGTAATGTCATTTTGAGGGCTTAATGTGTTTAAATGATGCAGGAAGTTAGCTAAATAGGAATTACAAATGCCTTTAAGTAAAAATGGATTTTTACTTAGGATTATTCAAGGGAATGAGTGCATGAATGGTAAATTATGTGATTAAGGGATTAATATAGAAATTTTACACTTTCAAGTGATCAGTTATGGAGCCTTGGGTCTGGTCCCAACAAAAGTCAAGGAAATGCCTTGAGCCTTTCTGACTGATAGTATAGAATGTTTCATGACTATGGGAAGAGGAAGTTAGTTATTTTGCATCCCATGATGAATGATATTTACATTGAGACTTTTCAGCTTCTTCTACCTACCCATCTTACCATGCTAACATTTTTTTCTTCCTTTGTAGTAGGTGCATTTAAGCTAGCAACCTTCACAACATTTATTCTTTCTGGAAGCAAGTAAAACTATCTAATTCTACACTTATTTCATCCATGAATCCAGATTAAACTGTTGGATTCACTTTATTTTTCTACCTAACTACTGAATTGTCATTATTAAACTGTATGACAACTCATTATTCTCTATCTATAACAAGGAAAATTGAAAGATTACAAGTTAAGATTAAATTGTTTAACTCATCATGGACTATGGCATTTATTGATACTCTGCCACGGTCAAAAAGTAAAAAGTAGTGGCATGTATGCTTACACACTTTCATTTTTTCTTTTAGGGTCTTTTATTTTTTCTAAGTCCTTTGATTATTCTTTTAGGACTTTTTACCCTCTTTTTGATTTTTTTGATTTTTTTGATTTTCTACGAAATATGTGAATACAACTTGTAGAAGGCAAAGTATGTATAAATTTACAATATTATCAACAGTCAAGTCAAAATTATGACCCCTATATTATAGGTTACTAACACACCTACAAGATGAAGTGCTCCAATTTGATAGCCTCTTTTTCAGCCACAGGATGTAGCATGAAAAATGTATCTCATTCTTTCCTCCAAGCCTTAATAGTGCTTGAGGAAGATCCATCTAATGTAGGAAAATGAAACCTATTGTGTCTCTTTCTTATATTGCTGCTATAGGATCTTCTTTCTTATTTGAGTTCAAAGAATTCTTGGAGAGTTAGACTCTATTTGAAGGCTATAGAATGTGCTTTGTAATCTTCAAGATATAGACTGAGAGTCTCATGAGTCTCAGGTTCTCTTCTTTCCTCATTTCTCTACCTCTCACTATCTTCAAAGAAAGTGGGCATAGTATATCTATGAGGATATCTATGATTATTTGGTTTTATTTTCTCCTGATAGGAAGCGCTTCGACCTTCCTCTTCAAATATTCTTCTTGGATCCTTCTTTTGTATTTCTCTCTTCATTTGATTGACCTCCTTGGAGAGATCTTGCATGGATCTAAAGAGAGGTGTGGAAAAACTAAAATCCTCCTTCATCATAGATCTCATCTATCTACTTCTTCTTTTGATGCAAAGATGAAGTGTCCACAAGCTTAGCCAAATATCATGCTCCGATACCACTAAAATATTCCCAAAAGGGAGAATGCAGTAATACTAAAACACAATATAAGAACTGCAACTAATTAAATGATAAATCTAAAGACAACATCCAAATATACAGAGAAGCCGAGCCATTTTATTATATGAAGATGATTCAGTTACACAATGTACAAAATATGAGCAGATCTAGCCCTAGAGATGGTCTAGAATCACCCTACAATGATGCCACACCTAGCACTACGTAACTGGTGAGCTTACAGGAAGAAATATTATGTTGTCCATTCTTCTGCTGATATACATGAAACAAATACAAAAGGAAATGCAGATCTAGGGAGCTTAGGAGCTTTGATGATGCCAATATTCCAGATCTGACCAATGTGATGGGAACCCAAGATAACCTAGAAAGGATTTTCTAGATCTACAACTTTGGAAAACCACCCTCCTAGGATTTGATCCTTTGTCTGTTGGGTTATACAGATTTGAAGCTACATCTAATATAAATATGGCTACAATATGTTCTATAAATAGATCTGAGCTTTGAGGGTTGATCCCTCCTTCATATCAACAAGATAGGAGCTTCAGATCTTGTCTCCTCTTCTTCCTCCTTCAAATTACAGATAATTAATATGTAGTTTCTATAGAAATTGCACTATACAAGAGGGAGAGGATCTATGCCTACTGAAATGTGAAATGTGCTGCAATAACCTCCAGGATTATGGAAATGGTGATGGAAAGGTGATGGGATGTTCCCTCACAGGATTAGTAGCTGAAATATGAGTACGTTCCTTCCTCCTTTGGATCTACAATGATGTAATGTAAGTTCCTTCCTCCTTTGGATCTACAATGATGTACTGTGCAATCCATGATGGGATAGTTGTTGATAGGAGGTCAATAATGTTTGGACTGGTGCCAAATCTGAAATGAAGCCCTGGGAATCTAGATCTTCAAGCCCAAGGTGATAGGAATAATCCTACACCGGTTATCCAACTAAAATATTGAAGACAACCTCCACCTCCCAACTGATCTTCATAAATTGCGTAATTCCTAAAGGTAGATGTTCTACAGATGATGGAAATGATATGTGGCACCAATGCCTGGTGTAGAATGAAGTACAACCCTCTTCCTTAGAGATCACTCAAATAAAGAGGAGGGATTCTCGACTAGGAACACCCTGTGCTAAACAACACTTGCAATCGTAGCTAAACAAACAAAGAAAGCATGGAATTTCACCTAGCAATTCTAGATCTAAATAGACCTCAAAATATATATTCGATAGCCTGCCTTCATTTTTGTCTTCATCTCCTTTATATAGTTTATGAGCCTTCCCATGCTTTGGCCCACCTCTAAACTGTGTTTTGCATGTGGACATAATCCTCCATGTCTGAATGCGTTGTCTCTCCAAGTCATCCATCATGTCTAAATACAATGTACACCCTCTCCATCATGTGTGCATTAATTGCACTACTTCCTCCATCACTTCATCATGAATGCCCTATGATATTTCATTAGATGCCTTCCATGATCTTAGTTGACTTCTTCAACCTCCATGATCCATCTCATTAATGAGACATGATCTCCAATCCATTCACATTAGTAGTTACTCCACTACCACATTATGTAGATCTAGGCTTGATTAATCCACATTCACACATAAAAAGTGGATATTTATTCATCTTGAGGATTATGGGTCCCTCCACCCTTTTATTTACTTAATTCATTAAGAAAATTAAGAAATATAATATTCCATATGTCATGTAAAAATTTGGGAATATTACACCAAGCCAGATCTTTACGATCCTGAATCTATACATTGTGCATCGTGACCTGGAACGCTACGATGCTCTTGTACTTTTCATAGACTGTCGGTGACAAGCCTGGCTGGGAGTGAATTGATGCTGCGAACCCACTCTAAAATAGGACCCAAAAGACCTTGTTATCCTTAATGCATTTCTTATCCTTCCAATCCCACAAGTTTGTGTATAGTGCCACCTCACACATGTCTAGTTCGAGCTCAGGTAGGAGTGAGTGTTCGGCGGCTTCCCATGCGACCAATGCAATTAGGAGCCACAACTAAGAGTAGCATAATGCCCTTCCATGTTCCTGGGCCTCACGCATGTTCTACAAAAATTCATTGCAGAGGAACAATGATTAGTTGAATCAGACCCCCTTTTTGTAGCTGCCAGCCAACTGAATTACATAGGCATCAATAGTCATGGCTTGGCACTTTTGCATCATCTTACAAGCCAGTAGTAGGTTACCCATGTGCACTCCTGGGTCAACAATGGTGTTGATCGGGAGTCCCCTAGTTTTCCATTCAACATGGTAGTCTTATCGCACCTTATCAACAATCTGTTTCTCATACTTCTTCCGACGCCCTCCATGGGATTCGACTCCTCCATGGGAAGACCAGTAATGCAGTTAATTAGGGTGAAATTGATGGTAATGTGGTCCCGGATCCACAAGCTTCCATCATGGATTAGGGCTAGCAGCTGTCGTGTAACTCGATCAGTTATACTGTATCGCCCAAAATGAGGTATCCGCATCAAGTTTAGTAGACCGGATTTTTCTAGCCCGCACGCCCACGGCATTGGTACAACCTACAACACGTCGTCCTCTAGTACTCATTCGAGGTATAGCTCAGGTGCCAATTATTAGAAGGCCTCCAGGCTAGCAAGGTCATGGTCGTTGAACTTAATTGAGGCAAGCTTGCCATGCGCTTCTTCAATTATGGTTACTTCTATGAGAATCAGTGGCATTTGAAGATAGGCATGCATACCTTCAAGGTTCTTAGGTGTACGCACCGAGGGCCTACGAGGCCAAACATAGGGTGGCATCCAAGTGATTGGTTCAAAAATATGAGCCTCTTCCTGAGTAGACAAATGTCACTTCGTTGGGTTGGGAAAATGTGCCTCACATTCCTAAGGGAGGTGTGTGGCTTCCCTCTAGCCCATTTCGCAACCCTCCCCTACCCTTGCTCCTGGCCTTTCCCCTTAATTTTCTTTTTCTCCACTTGCTTCCCCTTGCTTAGTGTGGACACAACCTCTTAAACTTCAGGGGTGACCTCCAATACTTCATCAACATGGTTTGCGATGATTCAATTGGATTGGTAGAGGTCATTCACACTCGGAAGACAAATTTAGGATTGCTACTATCAGAGGGGGTAGCCCGCCGTGACATTAACAGAGCACAATAGTTATGGAATTTCACAAAGCACAAGATTTTCAGAATGCACGGAACCCACTTCTGATCTACCCTCTTGCATTTATAGCTTTGGATAGTGACCAACGGTTGGATGAGGCTTATCTAAAAATTACCATCAAGAAAATGGTAAAATATCTTTGGAAATTGCCTCATTAATTGTCGTCTACATGCTCCTTTCAACACTAAAATTTTCTTTTTAACCAATTTTACTGTTCCAACAGCTAGTTTTTGTAGCTGCGTCTTACCCTTGCACTCCTAGTGCACCTCCTCTGGCTTCCAGACCTATGATCAACCCCTGCGGTCCTAGCGTACCTTCCTAGGCTTCCAGACCTGCAATCAACCACTACGCATATAACGGGCCTACTTGCGTTTTTCCTCCTACGTGCATGTATTCCACCCAATATAGCTACTCCAACCATATAGTCATTTGATCCGGTAGGGTTTGAGCCAATTTCCATTAATATATCCTGGTATAATGTCACCACGCAGTGTAGCTAACTGGACAGCTCCTCCGTCAGTGATTTCCTTTACCACATAGGGGCACAGCCAGTGCTGACAGAACTTCCCTGGGTGTTTCGTAAACTAGCTATTGTATAGCAGGACCAATTCTCCTTCCGAAAAGATCTTTCTTCGAATATGTCTATCATGCCATGCTTTTACCCAGGCCTTCTGTAGAAATAAAATGATCTTCCTCCAAGGAAACTAGCTGCACTAAGTGTTTCTCCATGATATGAGGCTCTCCCGTGTTTGTAAAGGTTGTGATGCACAGCCTAGGAACAATATATTCCATGAGCATAATGGTTTCCTTTCCATAAACCATCCGAAATGGTGTTTTCCCAGTCAATTTCTTGCAGGTGGTTTGATAGGCCCAAAGGACCAATGGGATGTGCACGTCGCAATTACTTCGATCGAAATTGTAGATCTTGGTCAGCGCCTATTAGAGAATTTTATTAAAAGCTTCCACAGTTCCATTCGCCTGCGGGTGATAAGGGGTACCTTTTGCATGGTGGATCCAAAATTTTTCAGTTAAAGCCTGTATTTTTTCATTAATGAAATTCATACCTCTATCACTCATCAAGATCTTCGGACAACCAAACCTAGTTAGAATATGTTCAAAAAGAAAGTGCACAATGGTGTCTGCAGTACAATCCTTCACAGCTTGCACTTCGGCCCATCTGGTTACATAATCAGTTGTAGTGATGATTTAGCAGGCACCTGTTTTCTTCCTTGGTGGGTTGATGGACCCAACAAAGTCTATGGATGATTTTTCAAATGGTTGCAGGGCCATCTATGTTTGCAAGGGCATTTCATCCCTGCGCGATGGTCTTCCTATCCTTTGGCATGTATTAACACTAATTTTTTATTTTTTTTTCAAACATGGCATGTCAACTCTGTTTTGATCATGATCTAAATAGTTTTGAAATTAATTTTAGCATGGTTAAGGGTATGTCATAGTTTTAGAGGTTTAGTGTTCACCATCAAAATTCAAATAAGGTCTTTTTAGGTCCATTCCATAGTAAAAAAGTTCACATTTTTCATTTAAGGGTCATCTAAGTAAGTTTTGGGTCAATTTTCTGCAATTAACCACAAATCCACAGTTTCGTAGCGCCGTTAGTTCAAAAAGTGAGTTTTGCGCTACGAAAGCGCTGCTATTTTCGTAGCGCAAAGTACGAAAATTACACTGTGAGCGCTACGAAAGTGCGGTTTCTTAGCTTTCGTGTCAAATAAGCCGAGATTTGTCAGTTTTAGTTGGGGAATGACATGATAGGGGTATGGTGAGTCAGTTAGTTACCAGATTCGATGTACTTACTTGTCCTTCAGCCATCATAGTCGTGATAGGATATCAATTAAAAATCATTTGGTCATGAGGTGACATCTCTAATTCGAATTATTTGCCTAATTGAGTCACCTCTGTTTCATTTAGCTTCACATATGTTCTCCAAGCTCTGAAGTAGTAAGGATAAGCTTGTGGTTATTCTTTTCAAAGAAAAATCACACCGTTATCAAGCGAGTTTGTTCACCATTATCAAGTGAGGTTTTTCATCAAATCAAGAGAGGTTGTTTTACAGGTTTCAGAGAAGCTAACAAGTTTTCTTTACAAGAAACATGGAAAAGGAGAAGAATTTCCACAGAGGGGGAAATTGTCTAAGATACGAGCCTGAGAATTCAAATGCTATTATGGAGGATCAAATGGTAATGGAGGCTTTTAGCAAATCTGGCTGTCTCAAATTTTGTGAAAAGCTGCAAGGTTGCGACACTCAGGTGTCCAAAGAGTTTTCTCTACATTTTAGTGGAACCACTACCAAAGTTGGAATGAAAAATATGCCAGTGACACCTGATATCATAGCTGTTGTGACAGAGATACCAAGGGGATAGAAATCTCGGTTTAAAGGTTTTAGGTTTGACATGGAGCCATGCAAGGAGTTTATGAAACCTAAATTTGTAGACATGGACTTGAACAATGCAATACCCAGAAGATGTATCAAGGATAACTATGAAAATTTTCTATTCAACATCAAAATATATTTCACATGTGAAGGCAGGTGCCATAAAGTCTACACTTCTCATTTTAAACTGTTGTTTCATTTCATAGGAATGATATCATTAGATTTACCATTCTACTTGCATGGAAACCTTGCCAAAATGGTTGACAAATTCCAAGCTAATTCTGATGGTTGTGAAACATATTTGTTTCATCACAGTTTGATTAAGTTAATGGTTTTAAATGAGCTTCATAAAATAAATAGATACTGGTATTCCTTTTTATTTATGAGTGGATTTTAAATGGAAGCCCTAACCCTAGCTAGAAACCCTAAGATCAAGGGAAATCCTTGACCACCAGTAGTTGAATCCAGTCAGCCAGTGGTTACCAAAGCAAAGAGGTTTGTGAATTTGAAACCAAGGAAACAGGTTGAAGATCAAACTAAGAAAGAATTAGTGATTGTTTCAGAAACCCCATCACCTGAAAAACAGAAATTAGAAAGGGTCAAAGAAACAAGACAAAAACAGGTGGCTAGTAAGCAGGAGACCCAGAGAAAGACAAGAAGTCAAGTAACAGCATCAAAGGGAAAAGCAACAGTTTTAGTGACACAGGATAGCCCAATGATGAAAGAAAACTTGGATGATACACTTCATGCAATTGATATAGAATAATCACCCATTGTGCAGGCAGATTTCATTGAAGTGAATGAACCCAAACAGAGAAAAATGAAATCAGCAAAGAAATTGGAATTTGAAGGTGAGAATGTAGCTTTTGTATTTCAAGCTAGGAAACATTTAACTAGACATGAAAAGAAACTCCAAGAAGGTAGTAAAGATATCCAAGCAACTATTGAAGTAGCCAAAGTCCCTGAAGAGGTGGTTGATCTCTCATCACCTATAGTGGAGCATGCAGCCAGCAAGATAGAGAAGGGAAAGGAACACATGTCAGAGTGTCAAATGATGGAAGAAAGGTTGAAGCTAGAAAATCAAGAAATGGAAATGATGATAAAGAGTGCAAGAATGCACAGCATTGAAAAGACATAATTGAAGAGGATGAAGGCTGTTTGGGAAGGTCAAACAGTTGCTAGGTCAGAGATCCCAAACAGTGCACAACAGTTCTTTACATGGATAGTTCCAGCTATTAAAGAAGAAAAATTTGTTAGAGTGATCAACACCCATTTGAAAGCTAGTAATAGAAAGCTAAGAGGCCAAGTGGAGGATTTGGAGCTAAAATTAAAATAGTCTCAAGATGAACTAAAAAGCAGAGGTACAAAATGACATATTCAAAGCAAACTCAAAATCGAAAAATGAGGATTAAATTTTGTAAAGGTTATGTTTTTAGCTCATGTAGTTGATGGTTTTGATGAGGCCAGTGATTTTCTAAAGTTATAGCATATTTTTGTTTCAAATTTTGAAGAAAAACTGGAAAAAAAATTCTTACACAACAGTTTCGTAGCGCGTGTAGTGCAAAAAGGGTGAAATGTGCTACAAAACTGCCATAGCAGCCTTTTCATCCTTTTCCTTATCAAATTTTGGAGGGAAAACCATGCATTTTGACTTGAAATTTCTAAGGAAGCTATTTCAAGTGAGTATCAAAGAAACCCTGAAGGAAAGGAAGTTCAATTTTGAAGGAAAATGGGTAAAAAGACTGTTCTACGAAAAGCGCTACAAAACTGTGTTGCTTTCGTAGCGCAAGTCTATTTTCACTATTTTGAGAAATTCAAAGTGGTTTTTCACAGATGGAATGAAGGGATGACTTGGGACATATGATAATCATGTTCTTGATATCAATTAGCTTGGAAGTTATGGGTTAGAAGTGGGTAGAATATCTCAAGAAACTAAGAGAATCCTAAGCCTAAAAACAGGGGAGTAGTTTCCTAAATTGCAGGAGATCAAGATCATCAACATTATGGTCATAACAGGTTGGAGCTCATCATCAAGATTTGACTGAATGGAAATATAGTTGGGAAATGATGTAATTAAGTTTATATAAAGTTTTTTTGAGTGGAATCAAAAAGATTTCTAATTCTATTTGTAATGGGACTCTATATCAGTTTTACATTTGTGTTTGTAGTAAATTCCATGTTTTATGGTTATTATAGGTGTCAAAGCATAGGAATTCGATGTATCTAGTTGTGGATAAGCTTATCTTATGATTTAAATGATCTATAAAAGATCAAGGAGTCGAAATAGAAAGGGTTGGAGATTTGTTAGCAAAAAGACTCTATTTTATGTAAGTGACTGTTTTCAACCTAATACAGAGTTTTTACTTAGAAAACTCAAGATTCATAAGGAGTTCTTGTATGTGCTTGCTCTGATGGCATCTTTTCAATATTCTATTGCAGTGGTGTTTTCTTATGTTTCTCAGAATTCACCAATGATGCTCTGACTTCCTTCATAGACAAACTGACTGTGTGTTTCACTGTTGTACAAGTTTATTCCTTGACTTGAACTCTGATATGCCTTGACTTCCATGCTAGGTAGATTATTTTGGTTTTTCTAAAGCAATTATGACTCCATAAGCCTAATTTATACTTGATAATGTGATTTACAACCATTTTATATCATTTATCTGTTT
Organism: Pinus albicaulis; assembly: GCA_034641835.2. Taxonomy (NCBI): domain Eukaryota; kingdom Viridiplantae; phylum Streptophyta; class Pinopsida; order Pinales; family Pinaceae; genus Pinus; species Pinus albicaulis. The sequence continues at coordinate 219,828,475 of CM076574.1, forward strand.
TTATCCCATATAGAGTTAGCCATCTACATATTTATCAAAAAATCATAAACCCTTGAGAGAGCACTCTCAGGTTGATGAGGTTAAGCTTCAACCAAAATATTGGTTTGAAATAGTTGCACAATATTGGTTTGATGAGCAGCCTATCAAGTCTGATTTTGTGATAAAATCATGTATCACAAGCTTTGAAATAGTCATAAGAGTCACTATGCAGTGTGGGCCACCATAACCCAACTCTTAAGATCTTCTGCACCATCGCTTTCCTTGTGTAGTGACCTCCTGCTACACCTCCGTGAGCCTCTTCTAAGATGTCTTGTCTTTCATGCTCCAGAACGTATCTTCATAGTATCTCATAAGCTCCCATCTTATACAAGTGGCCCACTATGATGGTAAAGTCCACTGCACGGGTTACCGACTCTTTTTTCTGTTGTACCGAATATTTTGCAGGTGCCATCCCTGTGGTTAAGAAATGAATGATATTGGCGAAGTGTACATCAACCACCTTAATAGAAAATAGTTGTGCATTGGGCAATACTTCTTCTAGTTTGGTCAGTTCTTCACCACTCTTGATTCAGGACAATTGGTCTGGCCCAACATTTAGTTTCCCCGGCTTCACGATGATCTGAAAATAATATTATCGAAATAGTAGTAGCCATCAACAAATCTTCCACCCTAACATAGGCTTATTCAATAGTTACTTCAAAGTTGAGTGGTCCATGAACATCTTGAAGTGCCACCCCCAATAGATAATGCCAGTATTTCTACAGGGCATATACCATGGCCAGCCCCGCGCGCTAAGTAGTGGAGTAGTTACACTCCAGAATAGAGAGTTTTCTACTAGAAAATGAAACCAGGTGGTCAATGTCTCCTTCCCCGGGATGCGTAAGGACAACTCCTAAGGCGATCCCTGAAGCATCTACATGGACATGGAAAACCTTCTCCCAGTAAGGAAATATGAGGATAGGTGCAGAGACCATATTTTCCTTGAGTAGCTCAAAGCTCTTCTAATGCTCTGCATCCTAAAAAAATGAAATGTCCTTATTTACCAACTTCTCCATGGGTGCCGTGATCAGTGCGTACCCTTGAATGAACTTCTTGTAGTAGCCCGTGTGCCCGAGGATAGAGCACAACTATTTCTCAGTTGTAGGGACTGCCAGGTTAATGATAACTACTACCTTGGAGGGGTCAACCATCAGTCCTTGCCGACAAACTATGTGGCCTAACAAGATCCTGAAAGGTATGCAAAATATGCACTTCTTAATATTTAGGGAAATCTGGTGCTTTCTAAAAGCATCCAAAATCATGCACAGGTTTGAAACATGCTTCTTTACCAACCCAAATACTATCCAATCGTCAAAATATACCTCCAAAAAATTATGGATGAACTCCTTAAATACTGCGACCACTACCCACGAAAAGATGGCAGGGGAATTCTTAAACCCAAACAACATGGCGATGTATTGGAAGGATCCCCATTTAGTGGCGAAATTAGTTTTGTTGTGATCTGCAGGTGCGATCCTAATGTCATGGTAGCACGAAAACCCGTCAGTGAACGAGTATGCTCCCTTCCCTCCCACACTATAGAGAATTTTGTCAGAGAATGGTGTAGGGAAGGGATCATGAATGCAAGCATCATTCAATTTGCGCTGGTCAAGACAGATTCTTATTTATCCTTTAGTATTTTTCTCTTGGACCACCATAGGGCTTACCCAATCTAACTGCTCTACCAGTTCGATGATACCTGTGGCTATCATTTTGTCAATTTCTTCCCTGGCTTTCTTCTTATACTTGGGGTTCAATCGGTAAGGTCGCTGCTTAACAGGGCATGCACATCTGGTTTTAAAGTGATGCGCATGACCCCTAGGTCCCCTGTAACACCCTTGAGTTCTGAGAATTTTGTAGGAAAAAGGCCCTGGTACTCCGTGAGAAGCTCCGTGACTTTCCCAACAGTATCATCATCCCTGTAGTCCCCAATTTTAGCTAGCTTAGGTTGTTCTAATGTTCCAATGTTGAATTCCATTAGCTTAAGAGGCTTGGTCACATCAACGGTCTGTAGTGGGGGTCCAGCAAATGCGCGTTCTCCCTTTGATTCTGGGATAGTGATATTTTGTGGGTCTTCATCATATTCCTCCATTGATAGATTGCAACAGTTAACAATATCCTACACCTGCGTGTCCCAATCTGTTGCCCCATACTCCACACACGTGCATGATTCATTAAATAATAGGGCCTCGTCTAATGCCTCAGTTCCGCCTATCAACCCGAACGTCCCCACAAAATATTCCTTCATGCTCTCCTAGTGGCGGGTACACTGATGTAGTTCTGCATCCAAATACCATGTAGTGGGAATTGGCCCCAAGGCATGAATAAAGAGGTGGACCCATTCATCCATGGTCCTTTCACACCGTGTGTCCATCCATGTGGGCACGTGCTTGCGCGGGTTTGCGCGGGTCTCCTTGGCCAAGGAAAGTCTCCACACGTAGGTGAACCATAGGTTCAAATATTAGGATCATCATCTCACAACATTCATCCCAATCCTCGAATGTCCCTTTATGAGTTTCCCACCACCGCGTAGGGGTTGCGTGCATGGCTAGGTTAAGCACCCACATTCTTCGCTCCCTTGGGATTTATTCTTCAAATGTTCTCAGAAAATCCCTTGTGCTATGAGACCCATCAAAATAATGCAACTCTCTTACCTCTAAGGAGATACACTGGAAGCTCTTCATAATCCTAAGACATCGTAGCACAGATACATCATGTAACCGATTCTTCCAATTTTCAATCTCCCCATCGGAGTCAGAGAGGAATTCACTATCTTTCTCCTAGAAAAGCACACCATCATATTTAGGGTTAATCCAATCCTCTTCCTGAGTGGTTATTTTATAGATATGATCCATTTTGTCTTCTTCACGCACAGGTTCTGTATACCATTCTTCTTCCGTTGGGTCTAGAGGGACTATCAATATCGAACCCTCATTCTCAAAAACCATGCTCCTTTTCTTCAAGTTAATAATGCCTCCCATGTCTATAGCCCAATCTAGTCCCAGGATCGCAAGATAAGGGTCTGCATATTCCATAATCTGAATTACTTCAAAATTCGCATGTACCTTAACCCCTGTGATATCTACCATAATCTTTGACAGTCTCCCCAATGGTATAATCCTCTGTTGGTTAGCCATGTGTAGAAATATAGTAGACCATTCCAGTTTAGGTTCTCCCATCCTTTACCATGCCTGCTTGGGAAGGACGTTCGCATTAGATCACAAATACAGGATGACCTGATCCATTTCATAATCATTGATCTACGCCATTAGCCACATTTCCCGACCAGTGCATTTCTTAGGCTTGTACAGTTTGTGAACATCTGTAACTTTTGTGGAAGGGTCAGTTCTCTCTACGTAACTGTCCATCAGTGCTTGAATATTTTGTACTACTTTCTGGTTGTGTGGCAGCTTCATACATGGCTGTAGGAATGGTTTAACTTAGTCATCCACTCTTAGGTTTGTTGGAGTCTTGGAAGTAGATGCCTCATCCTCGGTAAAGTATTTGCGAGCTTCGATGAAGGTTTCTTTCTCCTTTTATGGGTCAAAGATTTCCTGTTTGATAGCAGCTTTTCGGATAAGGGGTTCAGCCATAGCCATTTCCTCATCTCCTCTAGTGACCATGCCACTGCGCGTTATGAAATTAATACTGGGTCACTTATCACGTGGTTCTGACTTAACCCTTTTCACATTCTTCATTGGTGTTTTTTTTTTTTCCTACATTTTTGGTATCAGTACTGGACAACCTTTGATCAAATGATCCAATTGTCTACAATATCAGCAAGATTGTCGTGCAGGGTTCGAACAATCCCTTGCGAAGTGTCCTACTTCTCCACAGTTATAACAGATCAATTTCCCTCTTCCCCAACCTACGCCTCCACCTCTTCCCCCTCCCCTACCTCTGGCTGGAGAGCCTCCTCTTCCCAAGGGAGATAGTGGTGAAGAAGGGTCAGCCTGTACTCTGTACAGGTTTCCTCGGTCGATCATCAAGTCATATGCCCAGCAGTTATGTTCGTCATGTCCCACAGATGAGAAGAATCATCACCATTGTTGCTTCAACTCTGGAACATAGGAATTAAGATGGGGGTAGTGATTGGTATCATGTAGTCCAGCTACACAATAGTCAGTGCACCATAACATCAAGCCACTTGGTCCTACAACCTCTTTAGGGAATAATGGGCTGGGTCCCCCCACCTGCATGTAGTCTGCTAGTAGAGGGCACTGATCCTTGGTGTGGTCGAACACCCTGCATCTTATGAACCATATGTCTAGGCTAGCTTATTTTCCTCACTCCGTCCAAAAATTTTGGGTTTCGAGGTGCATTGCCTCCAGATGTCCTTCGATCTACCGCACCCCAAACTAGGCATCGTCTCTTGGTGCAACCTCTAGCATCATAGCAATATCCAAGGATTTCTCTTGCATCTCAATTACTTTCTGACCCGTAGGTCTATGGAGGTGAGCTAATAGCATGGCTATGAACCATTCCTTTTGTTTTCTATCATCATACTCAAATTCACCATCCCTGATAACCTTCTTCATCCGCTGATCAACCTCCCATACCGACTCAGTGGGTCCTTGTCTAAAGTCTTTCAAGTCAACCACCAGCTGAGAGTAGGACTTAGGCTTTTGGAACTGTTGTTTTAAATAATTATTAATCTTTTGAATAGATGGATCCACATGCTACCCTACGTACCCCATGTACCAATCTAGGGCCCTTCCTTCAAAGGTGAGGGATAGCTGCGCCCTCTTTACAACATCACTAACCACATTCTGCGCAGTCCATACTAATTCCGATACAAACCAAAATCGGTCCATATCTTCATATCTTACACCCTTGAAGGTGGGTAGCTTCATGTGTGCGGCCATATCTTCTTCCGGTGTTGGCAGAGGTGTGGGGGATTTCTTGCCCTTATGCTGACTCGAAGGTGGCGTAGCCAGAGGACTACTTCCTACATGCGCAGTCGACTCTCTTAATTGGTTGTAGATGGATCTATCACCTTCTCGATTGGCTTGGTAGTACTTACCACTTGGTGTTGTACTCTTGATCTAATTAGAGGTCATTCATTCGGTGTGGCTATATAAAATGACCTTTTCGCACAGTAGTATTTTAATTAGCAATGGTAATTTTTGTAAGAACTGACCCCCAACTCCTTTGAAGAACCTCTACTCTACCTCAGAGTAGGATACAAACTGATCAACTGTGAATTCCATTACAAAACGCCCTAGCACGCTATCCACCCAATGATCTACCATACGGGTGATTGTGTTGTCAGCCTTCTCCAACTGTTGAATCAATTCCAGAGTCCACTAGGTAATCTGATCATCATTCCAACACGTCTAGAATTCTACTAGCCTCGCTAGCCACTCCTAGAGCTTGTGTGAAAAACTTACAAAGAAAATTTCATAGACTTTGGTGAAAATATATTTTTCCTACCACTTCTCAGCTGTCATCTTCATGCTACGATTCTCCTTTATAGAAAATTCCTAAATATGTCTTTCGAACCAGTCTTCAAGTTCCAATTTCTTAGGTCTCCAATGGCCTTGTGGCATTACCCAATCTCTCTCTCAAAATGCTCCCGGTCCCAGCAATGGAACCATTTGTTGGCTTAAGGGGTCTTGACCCAGGTTTGGAGTTAAGGTTTTCCAACAAAACCCTCTACTATTTTCCCTTTCGGCAATGACCTACTTTCGCAGGCCAAGGTCTCACCCGAAGTAGTATGGGTGGGTGTTGGAACCAAGTTTCCGCACCCTGGGAGAGAGTAGGTAATTAAGGAATATATTCATTGAATTTACCATGTTCACATAGAACGAGTCTATTATCAAGCCTTTAACAGTATAATCAGTATGTAACCATTAACAAATCTACTATCATTAACAAATCTGATCAATATATTCACATCCACGTGTGCATCAGCAATTATCACCACAGAACATTATAATCGAAGATAATTCACATATCAGAGACACAATCACAACTTATTCAAATGACATAGAGGCACTTCAGTAATGAACACGATCAGTTTAGATAGCATAAAGATACTTCAAATAGATTTTGCATTTATTAATATCCAAAAACCCAATTACAAACCCAAGACACAACCCGCGCACACAGCCAGTGGGGTCCGCACACAGCAAGACTAAGGATATCTGCATACACAGACAATAGGAGTCCTTACCTAAAAAATCCCAAGACAGATCTCAATAGCCCATTCGCAACATCAATCTTACTTCTTTCTTACTAGACCCAACTATCTATCTATTTATATCATTGTAGCCTTTGTTATCCTATGGTCCACAAAATGTGCTTTGTGGACTCTAGGTCTACCGTTTGACCCATCACAAAAAATTTGGGGCTTTGACCCACCCCAAAACCCCTACGCAAGACCAATTACTACAAAATTATATAAAAAACGTAGCTTAGGGAACCCGGTTCCAACATCTGACATATGTGATAAGCACGAAAATATATGTATGTGTCATTATGCATGGTAGGCCACCCAAAACAAGCCCGTAAGATATTATACATGGTTGATTTTCCTGCATAATGACCTCCTACAATCCCTCCATGAGATTTTGCTAATATATCATGTATTTCAAATTCCAACACATATCTCCTCAATATTTTATCCACCAACATTTTATATAGTTGGCTAGTAATCAAGGTAAAATCAGCTGCACGTGTGACCAACTCTTTCTTTTATTTCACCGTATAATTTGTGGGCGCATTTCTAGTGGTAAAAAAATGAATAGTATCGGTGAAGTGATCATCTAATACCTTAATGGAAAATAGATGCACGTTGAGTAATCCTTCTTCCATGTTATTGGGCTTTTCTCCATTTTCAATGCGCGATTGTAATATTCCCAAATGGGAAAAACTAGAATATAGTGCAAAATTTTGGAAAAATATTGCAGATCATCATTTAAAAAGTAAGAGGCCAATATGGAAACCTTTAATATGTTATTACAGCAGCAAAATGTACATAATAAATGGGCCATAAGATGCATAACAAGAAATACAAGCCTCCAATGGACAAAATCCATCAACATGAGGTGCTGCAACTATGTAGAAAAGCTGGAAGACCCTTACAACATTATTTTATTAGATCTGCTATATAAAATGATTATACATCAAATCTAGGGATGATATGTGCCTCAAAATATAGATCTATATCATATCTGAGAACTATACAAGCTCCTCTAAAGAACCCCTCAAGGGTTTTCAGCAAAACACCAAGTACAAGTTATAGATCTAAGATCTAAGACTGAAGATCTACTGAAAAATACAGATCTAGAAATTTTGTCTAATCTAGTATGATCAATGAAATGTCCTCCTACAATAGATCCTCAAAGTGAAAGGTAAATCCCCTTCACTTGAAAATCAACTCTCCAAATGGTGTGCCAAACCACTGTGCAACTCCTCCTACAGAAATAATGCATATCTAGAAGTAAACTGGCGTGTAGGGCTGAATAACCAGTTGACCTAATGCTAAGATCTGAAAATATGCTCAATGGCCTTCAATACTGTCCTCCCAATCGAAAGGAAGCCTCCTCCACTAAAAATAAACAATGAGATGGCCTAGATCTAAATATCTGATCACCACTTGGTGCAACCTACAAAAACAACCAAACCCTCAAGAGGATCTACACTGTAGTTGAAAGAAGAAGCTTGGCCTTAAGCTAGATAGTGGAAAATTTAGTACAAGATTCCTCCAAGAGCTTCTTAATGGTAGAGGTGGGATTCCCGATCAGGAACACCCTGTGCTAAACATCACTCTATCTCAGCGAAACAACAAGAGAAAGATATATGTCTAAACAGACCATATATTCAGAAATATAATATACATCAACATATTGAACAATGGCTGCCATCCTCTTCCTTTTATAATTTATGAGCTTGGAAACCCTAAGCCTCATCCAAAAATATCACTACATTCACACAAATCATCTCCATCTAAACTATGATGTCCCTCATTGATTACCACTCCTCCATGACAACATTGTTGATTTGGTCAAGGTTGACCCAGTAAAAGTGATCCAGCCCATTTCACAACAAGGGTGCTTTAATTAAGCTCCCAAGATTTGTCTCTTTCATATTTGGCATTGATTTATTCATTAATAAGGAGAATTATGGACCTACTTTGCCCTCTTATTCTTTAAACAAAGCAATAAAACAAAATTGAATATTCCAACTAGCTCATGGCTAATTTGGAATATTACAACAACATATGGTCTAGCCATGCATTCAGTGTCCCTAGTTTCACAATTAATTCAAAGTCATACTCCTGAAATAATAAAAATGATCTACAGATCTACCCCCCCCCCCCCAACACAGTCTTTTTGACTAGGTACTTCAAAGCAGAGTGATCAATAAACATATTAAAATGACCTCCAAATAGATAGTGGCAGAATTTATGTAGCCTGTAGACCATAATTAATCCTTCCCTCTTCGTGGTCGAGTATTTGTGCTCCGCACTTGACAATTTCATACTTGCAAGTGAAATAGGGTGGTCAATATACATGACTCCAGGTTGCATTAAGACAAATCCTAACGTGATGCAGGATGCATCGACGTGTACATGGAAATACCTTGTCAAGTCTAGAAAAACCATTATGGGAATGGTGACCATATTCTCCTTAAGCAATTCAAAGGTCTTCTGGCAGTCTGTGTCCCAAAAAAATGAGGAATACTTCTCCATTGGTGCAGTGATAAACATGTAGCCTTGAGTAAAATTCCTCTAATACCTTGTGTGCCCAAAAATTGAGCGTAGCTGTTTTACATTTTTGGGAACCTCCAGGTTAACAATAACAAAAATATTTACTATATCCACCATCAATCATTGCTGAAAAACAATATGACTGAGCAAGGGATGCAGAATATACAATTCTTTAGCTTGAGCAAGATATTATACTTCCGATAAGTATCCAACATCAGGTGTAGGCTCAAAAAATCTTCTTTAATAATACATGTACAACCTAGTCATCAAAGTATACTCTTAAGAATTTGTAGATGTATTCCTTGAACACAGTTACTACTACACGCAAGAAGATAGTTGGCTCATTATTCAGATTGAATGGCATGATTGTGTATTGAAAGGATCCCAACTCTGTTGCAAAGTTTTTTTTGCTTCTATCTTCCAACATGATCCTTATCTGATGGTATCCAGAGAATCCATCAGTGAATTAGTAGGCATCCTGCCCACCCAAATTGTCTAGTATTTCATTAGAAAATGGAGTTGGGAAATGGTCATGCACACAAGCATCGTTTAATTTTGCAGATCTACAGAAATCCTTATTTATCCATTGATCTTCTTGTCTTGAACCACCATAGGTCTTACCCAATCTGACTCTTATATTGGTTCAATGATCCCCAAAACAACCATTTTCTTGAAGTCCTCTTTGACCTTCTACTTGTATTTGGGATTCAGCCTATACGGGCGCTACTTCACAAGAGTCACGCATCCCATTTCAAGGTGATATTCATTACCCCGAGGTCTCCTACAATCCCCTTCAATTCAGAAAATTTCATAGGAAACAAATCCTAATATTTAGTTAATATCTTGGTGACCTTTCACACTATATCATCATCCTAGTAGTCCCCTATATTTTCTAATTTTTGTAGTTCCTCTGATCCAATATTGACTTAACTAATCTTTATAGGCTTAGTTACATCAAGGAACTCAATTGTAGGCCAGAAACTGCGTGTTTTCCTTCAAACTTAGGAATAGTATTTTTCCTTTAGTATTGTTCACTATATTTGATTGAAAAATTTTGATAGTCAATTATGTCCCTCATCTGTGTGTCCCATGCTGGCAAGGCCTTTTCAACCAATGACTTTGTTGTTTCAAAGATTCCTTCCTCAATATCCTGCACTGCCTCATCAAGGCATTCGAATCCACTTTCAAAACTAAAGCTCAGGATCAAAATTTATGTTAGCACATTCCATTTAGTAGTTCCTCACTGCAACTAAATTTCAAGGTACTAGCCCGTAGGAACCTTCACCAAAGTGTGGATGAATATATGCACCCATTATGGCTTCAGCTCTTCACCCCATGCTTTAGTCCATCTAGCCAAATGTTTGTGCGGATTTCCTTCTCTGGAATAGGTCTCTCCTATTCTAGTATTCAGATGCTGAAATCGCAGATGCATTCTTCCTAGTTATCCAATTTTCCTTTATGCATCTCCCACCACTGCGTTGCGGTTGAGCACAGAGTTATGTCAAGTGCATGGAACCACTGTGCTTCTGGAACAATTTTTTCAAGTTATCCTCAAAATATATTAACATAATTCATGCCATCATAATAAGGAAAATCTCATACCTCTAAGGATATGCACTGTAGAGCTTTGGTTAACCGATTGTAGTGCAATGTAGATACTTCGTGTAAATAGTTCTGCCAATTTTACGTATCCTCATCCGAATCTAAAAATCATGAATTATAATTCTCCCAATTAAGCCAAAAATATACCATTGGGTTGATCCAATCTTCATCCCATGTAGTTAACATATAAATATGGTCAACATCATCATCTTCGCGCACTGGCTTAGTATATCCTTCTCCTTCTGTAGGGTCTATAGGGACCACAACCTTAGTTCCATTAATTTACAACACCATACTTCTGCACTTGAGATTAATGATGTCATCCATATCGATAACCCAATATAGACCCAGCAATGCAAGATATGGGTCGATATCATCAACGATCTGGATAACTTCAGAGTCTGTGAACACACGAACTCCTTCAATATCTGCTACTACTTGCGAGAGTCTTCTTAATGGGATAATATTTTGCTGACTCATCACACATATCTCAATAGTGGACCACTACAAATTACGTTCTCCCATTCGCTTCCAAGGATTCTTTGGTAAGATGTTCGCATCATACACTAAATCCAAGATAACTTGATCCATTTCATATGCATCGATATAAGCATTCAGGTGCATTTCCCATCCTGTTCTTCTTTTATTATTATAAATCTTATTGACAACCTTCTGATCCATCAGGGGTTGTTCTTTCTCTCTGTAGTTTTCTATTAATAATTGGAGGTTATCAATTGTCTTCTCATCGTGCAACAATTTAATATAACCTTGCAGGAAGGTCTTCAGTTCTGCATCTCCTTCGACGATGCCCATAGGCTTGATTGATGCTCTAGATGTTGATATTCCCATCTCTGCAAAATCGTTCATCGCTTCAACAAAGGTCTCCATTTGCCTTTATAAGTTGAATCCTTCCTTCTTTTCAGGTTCCCTTTAGATCCAGGGATCAGTATCAAGATTTTTTCCCTTGTCTTCATTGGTTGCTGCACCACTCCTAGTAACAATATTCATGCTTGGTTCTTCTTCACGCAACTAAGCTCTTACCATATGAAAATTTTTAGTGGGAGTCTGCAGTTTCTTTTCCTACATTCTTTCAATAAATAAAGGGCAATCTTCAATAACATGATCAAATTTTTTGCAATATCTGGAGGATTGGTGTGTTGGGTTTGGAAAATTGCACGTGTAATGACCAACATCTCCACAGTTATAGCGAATGATTTTTCCCCTTCCTAGAAGAAATATTCCTCCTTTTCCTTAGCCTCTGCCTTAGAATTCTCCATTTCCAAATGGAGATGCAAGTGACCCTAGTTTTTGTACTTCTGTCTGCATTCTATAGAAGCCAACTCGGTCAATCATCAAAGTGAAGCTACGACAGTTTTTCTCATCATGTCCCACCGGTCAACAAAAATTGTAGAAAGGTTGCTTAAGCTCTAGGACATATTTAACAATCCTATGGAATAATTCTATCAAATTCATACCAGTTACTTTACTAATCCCACACCATAATGTGGGGGTTCCACTTGGTCCTATCGAGCTCTTAATTAGACTTGGTCCTCTGACTGCTAGATGGTCATTGTATACATGAAAATTAATTTTATGATGCCCTTCAACTTTACAACATATACACCATAAACATGTGCATACCTGCTTCCCTTTATCTTGGCATGGGATTTGCATCTCTAAGTGTAGTGTAGGTAGTTGGTTTTGAATTTGCTGAGCCCTAGCCTGCACAGTTGGTACATGTCAGGATTCTAAATTCATTGCAATCTCCACAAATTTAACCTATGTCACAATCTTCCATTGATTTAAGGACTAGCGTAGATGCAGTAGCAACATGGAAATGAACCATTAATTTTTTTGCGTGTCATCAATAGTAAATCCTCCATTTTTGATGATGTGCTTCAATCGTTGAAATGCCTTCAATATAGATTCATTCAATTCTTGGTGGATTTCCTTCAACTCAGTCATGCATTGAGCATATTATTTCGAATTTTTGAATTTTTCCTTCAATGAGACCTTTAGATTATTAATTGTTGCATTAGGGTTCATAGATCCATACCTTATGTACCAATCTAGCATGCATTCTTGAAATGAAGTAGCCAGTTATGCTTTCTTAACATTGTCATTATTTATTTGATGTATTATCTATACAATGTCTGTAACAAACCATAATTGGTCCACGTATTCATTCCCAATACAAAAAAAATTTGGTAACTTCATGGAAGCATCCATATCATCGTATGGTGGTCGAGGTGGAGGTAGGGTGGATGAGTGGTTAGGAGATGAATGTGGGAGCGAAGTGGAAGGGATTTGAACTATAATCAATTTCTCTTTGTCTACACGCGTAGATTAACCAGAGCTACTTGTGTCAGATTCTTCGTCGCTATCAGATTTACCTTTGAGAGGAATGTAAATAAAATATTATTCTAGGTCTACTCTCTATTATTTTCCACTACGAGTAGAACTACCAGTACCTCTGTGTGTGGAGCTAGATGGACCTCTTCAAGACATTCACTCAATGTGACTGCACAGCGTACCATTTTCAAAGAAAATAATTTTAATCCACAGTTTCAGTGAGTGCGGGAACTTACCTCTAGCGCCCTTGAAAAAATAATTTCAGCTTCAAAATATAATACAAATGTATCAATAGTGAATTCAATCACAAATCCTCCCAGAACACTATTGATCCAATCATCTACCACATGGGTAACCTTGTTGCTAGATTTATGTAATTGTTGCAGCAAATCTGGGGTCCACTTGGTGATCGCATCCTCCTTTGCACATGTTTGGAATTCAAAAAGTCGAGATAACCACCCTTGCAACTCGGTTTCAAAGGAAGAAAAAAAAATTTTGTGGACCTATTTGTAGATATACCTTTATTCCCAATATTCAGTAAACAATTTAGGGCTTCTGTTTTTTTGGATCGCGAATTCATGCACCTTATTGTCAAGACAATATTGCATCTCGTTATTTATCGGGTGCCACAACATCAAATACCCCTCAAAATGATCTTGGTCCTAGTAACAGAACCATTTTTTGGCTTGGGGGGTCTTGACCCAGGTTCAGATTAATCGTGCAACCAACAAAACCCTCCAACCAATGGCCCATTCGGTAGTGATCTGCTTGTGCAGACCAAAGTATCACGTGAAACAGTATGGGGGGGTGTTGGAATGAGGTTTCCACACCCTGAGGTATCTTTTGATGTGGATCCAACATATCTAATGCCCATTGTCTTGTGGGCAACCTGACAGAACCACATCTAATTACAGAAAAACAATAAAGTAGTTGTGTGCACCTAGATAGTGATAAACAAACTTATCCCTTGCACATTCACATATTATTATAGTATAAACCCTTACTTTGATAGATAATTTAACATAACAACTTACTACATTTAGATATAACAATTAAGTAGAAAAATACTTGCGCATAGATGCAATTTACCAACTTCACTTATCAATCATGGAAATACATGTGCATTCAACAGAACAAATCTAAATCTATAATAAGAAATAGATAATGTGCATAAAAAATATAAGATAGTCGACTATAGGAATCATATAAAGTTCGAGTTCGCCAAAATTTCCTTCTTTATTAAGATATCTTTAGTTCAATACAATCTTTCCTCCTACGCACATAGTAGCAGGGTCCTTACAGACAACTTGAGACATAAGTCTCCATGCACACAGCTAGCAGGATCCTTTCTACCTAGACAAAACTCAGATAAAATATTCACACATACAAAATAATAGCTTAGACATGAGATGATATGATATATCTTTCTTCACTTGACTCTTACATATTTATATATTTCCAAATGCACACATACCATGGTCTCAAACCATGATTTGAGACTCACGGTTTTCCCTTTTACCCGTTACAATAATTAATGGACTTTGACCTACCCCAAATCCCATTGAAATATGCGTGTAGTGCCTACAAATAAAATATTAACTAAAATTTATCCAAAATTTCTTTACCAAGGGGACCTTTATCCAACAAGTTCGTTACAATGGACATGGAAAAATTCTAGTTAAAAATATGAAATATACACTATGAGAGTTTATTTCTCTTTATGTTTTTGGATATGTAAATTAATATTTATTTAATATTAATTAAAATTATAATTATTTAGAAAATGTATAAAATTTAAATAAAAACTCACAATCCATTATTGACATAATATATAACTTGGGAAACCCTTTTAGGAGAAAACCTAGCTAGAAGGCGGGGTCACTTCGCTCTCTTTCTCTAAATAGAATATTTTTTGTGAGTCGAAAAGAAGTAAGGGCTATGCCCCATGGGTGACTATAGTGAATAAATCCTTTGTGTGACCTTTCTCCCTAGCCTTCTCAACTAATGTTCTCATATTTTGTTATGAAAAAAGCTCCCAAAATAGAAGAAAAGAGATATCAACGCCTTAGAAATCAGCCACTTCAAGGGGGTAACCTCCTTTAAATTACATAAATGAACAATTCTTGGATGATACAAATTTCAAAAACCTCATTTATATATAGAGGATTCCATGGGGTCACAATATAATCCTATATGACCTAACAATAATAATGTAAGGGCGCAATAATAAAAATATGGGGGTTACTGGGGTACACCAATAAGAATAAGGGGGCTACACTTACAACAATAAGGTACTACACTAGTAATATAGGGACCTAACATGCCCCTATCCTTAAAAAAAGTTTTTTCCTCAACACTTGAGTAGCTCTGGATGCTTCTGTATAAAATTCTCATCCTCCCATGTAGAATCTTCAGTGCGTAAGTTCTTCCACTTGATGAGATACTCTGAAATTGATCGATTTCATAGGTGTCAAGTTATTGTTTCCGTGACTGCTTCAAGTTCCACTATTATTTTTCCTTACAAAGTTATGGTAATATTGTTTTAACTGGAGTTTTTTCAACTATAAATTTTTTTAAGCATGAAACATAGAAAACTAGATGCACTAGTGAAGAAGCAGGAAGCTCCAATTTGTATGCCATAATACCAATATTTTGCAGCACCTTGTAAGGACCATAGTACTTTGGCGATATTTTTTATCATTATTAGCTTGCTTGAGGGACATTTGTTTGTATGAATGTAGCCATAAAAATTCCCAATCTCCTACATCAAAACTTCTCTCATTGCGATGTTGATCTGCTTGTTATTTCATTCAATTTTGTGCTAAATATAGGTTATCCTTTATGAGTTGGAGAACTTGTTGTTGATGCTCAATGTGATCTTCCACTGGTTGAACCTTATAATTTTCTCTTAAAGAAGATGTGATGGATGGTGGATGATTTCCATAAAGTGCCATAAATGGGGTCATTTTTGTTGCAGTATGGAAGGAAGTGTTATCCCACCATTCAACTAGAGGTAACCACTTGACCCATTGTGTTTTTTTATTAGATACAAAACAACAAAGATATCCTTCAAAAAATTTGTTCACTATCTCATTTTGTACATCGGATTGAGGATGATAAGATGAGATATGAGCTAGTTGAGTACCCAAACGAGAAAATAATTCCGTCCAAAAGTTTCAAGTAAAAAAAGTATCTCTATCGCTTACAATAATCTTTGGGTTACCATGTAGCTTGTGAATTGTTTCCATAAATTCAATAGCAACTATACTTGTTTTAAATGGATGAGATAATGCACAAAAGTGTGCATACTTGGTAAGTCTATCAACTACCACCATGATGACACTCTTTCCTTTGGACTTAAGTAAATGTGTGATAAAATCCATTGAAATATCCTCCCAACGTTGACTTGGAATGGATAAAGGTTGTAGAAGACTCAGGGTCTTCATTTTCTCAACTTTATTTTCTGGAAAACAAAAAATTTCACCACAAACTTTTGAATATAAAATTTAAGGCCATCCCAGAAAAAATCTTTCTTCACCCTGTGGTAAGTTTTTAAAAATCTTGACTTTCCTCCTAAGGGAGAAGTGTGCAATTCCAAAATAAGATTTTATTCATTGTAAGGTAGCCAAGGAATTGAATTGCTTCCTATACCCACCACCAAAATGTCAAGTGATATTTGCAAATGGAGTAACTATAAATTCCTCTGACACCAAATGTTATGAAACCAACTCCAAAAATAGAATAAAACGGAGATAAAATCCTTATAAATTACACACTTCGAGGAAGAAACCTCCTTTACATTACATAAATTAAAAATTATTGGATGATACAAATGAAAAGACCTCCTTTCTATATACAGGAGTCCATGGGGTCACAATATAATCCTTGCTGACCTAACAATAATAATGTAAGGGCATAATAATAACAATATGGGGGTTATATGGGTACAAAAATAACAATAAGGGGGCTACACTAACAATAATAAGGGACTAAAATAGTAATATAGGGACCTGACATATTTGGAGAAAATGCACTAAGAAATAATCGAACCCATTTTCCTCCTAGTGGCCCAGTTATAACATAGCCCAGTATCCTACTAGTTTTTAGGTTTGAATCCTTCAATCCTTAACTAGAGTTACAATATTGAATTTTCTAGAGTATCATTCATTATGATCATATGTCTAGCTACTTTTCCTCTAATAACGAGGGGTGATTTGGTGTCCTCTTGATTTATGGTGGTCAATTTTGATACATCAACTTTCGAGAGGCATAAACTTCTCATACAAGTTACATTTTGGATGATTCTCATGACATTGGAAATATATTGAAGCGTGTATCATGAAATACAAGTCCATAGTAAGGAAAATACCACAAAATGTGTTCATTTAAGGCCTTAAAATAGTTCTTGAATTTTTTGATAGAAAATTTTCCAAAATGGGACAACTAATAAAAATGGTCATGTGAAAGATTCCTCAATGCTTTCCACTTTAAAGAATCAAGATGGATGAAAAATAATATAATAATCCAATCTAGATCACATATGTTGATTTTGTTTTTCAAAATAATACCTTATTACTTAAACAATTGTGGTTTTGTCATAATAACCCTATAATTAGAGGGACTTTTGTATGCACACTTTTTAAAATAGGAAAAAATGGTTATTCAGTCCATGATTTAGGGAAACATTACTTAACTAATATATTAAAAATCTATTGAATATGAGGGATGAAGGTAGGCCCTCCCTTTTTTATAATTCTACTTTTTAGCCATTGATGTCCTTTTCTTTCTCATCTATGAGCTACTTAAACCTCTAATGAAGATATTTCTTCCCTTGTAGAAAGGGTTTAATGTTGTCCAAGACATCACGATAGGTATTTTTGACATGGGAATTATAGTGCCTCATGGGAAACATGTTATTTTCGCTATTTTTACATAGGATATATCTTAGGAAGGTGTAAGAATTTATGTTTCTCTTTATTTATATACTACCTTTTTTCTTTTAATTAGGGTTTTGTACCTATTTGTCTATACATATTTTACGGACTTGTTAGAAGCATCCCAAATCACTTTTCTAGTGATTTTACACTCTCTATAATACAAAGGATTAGTCACTCTATTTTCATTTTTACATGCCACCTTGATATACAACTTATTAAAGGAAGCTGAGAGGGTTAACGTAAAATTGTTATAAAGGTCTTCAACATTATCCTTATTTGATAGGAGATTTAATTCATTATCAAAACTATTTAGAAAATATCAACCTTTTTATATATTTATTTTTTAATGATTAATTACTTTAGTTATTATATTTCTCTTCTATGTCCCTTTTTTGTATGAAAAAATTTAGAATTCAGATTTAAGGTCTACGGTTTGATCATGGTTGCTTTAGATGTTAAAATTTACTGTTTGGTTGTGCATGGGGATATCAAATATTTCACTACTACCAAGCCCATAAATACAAGAAATTTGTGTTATTACTATAATGGGGCTTATGTTAGGTTAAATGTATATGGTATGATCCCAAGGATATAATATATAGGGTTAAATATACATATAGTATGTAAATTTATTTGTAACAAGTTCGTCCTAGTGATGAAGTTTCCACATGGGAAATGTGTGAAGAGGTATATATAGACATCATAGAGTCATTACTTTGAAAATGTGATTTGTCTCTATGACTATATTTGGGTATTTGGAGGAGTTTTTCCTATTACTACTCTAAGTTGGAGTTGTTCTCCATGCTCATATTGATGTGCATCATGTGTACTTCTAGT
This sequence comes from Pinus albicaulis, assembly GCA_034641835.2. Taxonomy (NCBI): domain Eukaryota; kingdom Viridiplantae; phylum Streptophyta; class Pinopsida; order Pinales; family Pinaceae; genus Pinus; species Pinus albicaulis. Next base: position 219,846,955 of record CM076574.1, read on the forward strand.
TTTTATGTCTTTTGATCATAAAATCACATTTAACCCTATATACACTGAGCACTCCCATATCCAAATTTCCAAATACATTCATAAATCCAGATCACCTCTCTCTCTCTCTCTCTCTCTCTCTCTCTCTCTCTCTATATATATATATATATATATAGAGAGAGAGAGAGAGAGAGAGAGAGAGAGATTGCCCATATGGCCCCTTCCTCACTAAGACAACTCTATTTCATATACATTTACATATCATATATATACATTTAACCCCATATGTTACCCCCTTGGGGTCAAAGAATATACATTTAACTCAATATATTGTCCCCTTGGGTTTGTTTGGATTTTGGCCACTTCATTGGACCGTTACAAATTATTAGATCTTCATAACTACAAACTTGTTCAACTTTGAACTAAATAGAATCTCAACCAAGTCTTTAGATTTTTCTTTTTTGTCCACTAGCTAAAACAAGTACGTCATCTAACCATAGAGGGTCATAGCTGAAATCATTACTTAAGACAATACCTTGGGGATACTATTTTAATTTTTGAGACTATAAATGCCATATTTTAAGCTATTGTAAGGAAACTTTTATTTAGAATGTTTGTTAGTTGTGTGTTATATTCTTTCCCGGGAAATGTTTTTATTTTATGTGGAATCAAGGATGGAGGGAGGACCAAAATATGGTGGGAAGACCTACCCATGGTTTTGTGCATGATTTTTGGGAACAATATTTTTTTTCTCATGGTATTTGTTCTAATTTAGGGTTATTCGATTGGGGTTTATGAATGATTCGGAATGTATATATATTATTGTAACATTGAAAGGAATATAATGAAAAATTAATCTGGTATTCCTAGTTTTGGGATCCATGGGAAAGTCTTTGTGTATATTTATTTTATGTTATCGCCATTGTATATATTTTTTTTGTTTTAAGAATATGTTTATGGGTAATTTTTGTATAGGGTTAAGACCTACCTTTTGTATCACAACAATTTCATCCTGAAGGGGATTCCTTTGCCGTTATGGGAATTTTCTTGGGCCAATGGTAGACCTTGTTATAGTGGGAGATATGCGGGATCGATTCTTTCAGTGAAAGAAGGTGGTGAACAATAGAAAGATAGAGATTGATAAATTCAATGGAAAATTTTTTGAGTTGTTGAAGCTCAAGATGGAGAATTTGTTGGTGGATAGAGATCAGTGGATTGTTGTAGATCCAAGTACGAAACCAATAGGAATATCACTAGAAGACTAGTCATAGTTAGATTAGAAGGAAAAAAGTACAATATGATTGTGTATCTCTGATTCAGTGTTTTTGAGTGTTCCAGGAGAAGCTACAAAAAAGGCTTTGTGGGACAAGTTAGAGACTTTGTATCAATCTAAGTCTCTGGTGAAAGAATTGTTCCTGCTGAAAGAACTCTATAACCTAAGAATGAAGAATGGAGACTCAATGACAGAGTATATGAATGCCATAATATTGTGGTAAGCTAATTTTTATTTGTTGATATTAAAATTTCATATGAAGATAAGTCATCAGTATTTTGTGTTCTCTACCAGATTCATGGGATAGTCTGGTTGTTGTTATAGGTAGAAATGTAACTACCTTGAAGTTTGAGGAAATAGTCTCAAGGCTTGTTTTTGGAGGAGATGAGATGGAAAATGTGGAGAGACGTGAGGGATATGCCTTATCTGTGAGAGGATGGTCCCAAAATAGAAAAAAAAAAATTCCTCAAGTGGGAGATATAAATATCCAGGGAAACCTATATAGGTATGATGGAAATGTGGAAAATAAGGGCACTACAAAAAGGATTGTAAATCTAAAACTCTTGAGAAAGGAAATGGATATAGTGATACTCCTTTTTTATAGGTGAAAACCACCTCATATGAAGGTGGGGATGTGTACTTGGATTCTTCTTTAAGTATGCACTTAGATCATGAGGCATGGTTGATTGACTCATGCCCACCCTTTTACTTCACTCCCCATAGGGAGTGGTTTTACGAGTACGAGAAATACGATGGTGGTGATGTCTTCCTAGGGATGACAGGGAGGCTATAATAATAGGGAGTGGAAAATTCAAGCTGAATTTTCAAGGTGGAAATATTAGAACACTTCCTGGTGTTCTGCACATTCCTGCATTGGCCAGAAATCTGATTTTTGTAATAAATATAGATGATGTAGGTGTAAAAAGAGTGTTCAAGAAATATAGCTTAAATATGGGTCGGGGGGCACTGATATTGATGTGGGGAGTTTGGATTGTAACTATGTACAAGATTTTTGGTAGCACTATTATTGATGGGTGCTTTTGTTTTGTGGTTCTTGAATGTGGAGAAAAATATGTAGTGGTCTATGGAGAAAAGACTATGTTATGGCGTCAAAGGTTGGGACACATTAGAGAGAAGGGTCTTTGAATACTGCATGGTAGTGGTATGGTAGAAGGTATGTCTAATTTCTCTCTGGATTTTGATTTCTATGAATATTGTGTATATGGGAAGAAAAATTGGGTGAGCTTCCCCTCTGGTGCTAAGAGCGCAAAAGGGATATTAGAGCTTGTGCACAGTGAAGTGCTTGGACCTATGTTAGTTCCATCATTGGGTAATTTTGAGTACTATGTCTCATTTATAAATGACTTATCGAGGAATACATGGACATATTTCCTCAGGAATAAATATGAAGTCTTTGACAAGTTTAAAGGATTTAAGGCTTTGTTGGAAAATCATATAGAGAAGAAGATCAAGATGTTGAGGAAAGATAATGGTGGAGATTTTTGCAAGAAGGTATTTTAAGAGTTATGTAAGAAGTTTGGTAGAACATGACAGAAGACTACACCATACACACCTTAGCAAAATGGACTTGCAGAGAGAATGAACAAGATGTTGATGGAAAAGGCAAGAATCATGCTCAGTGGCATTGGATTAGGAGATGAATTCTAGGTAGAGGTAATGGATACTTCATTTTACCTAGTTTACATAGGACCTTCATCAATGTTGGAGGATAAGACTGCACATGAGGTATGGAGTCGTAAGAAACCCTCTCTTTCACATTTAAGGGTATTTTTTTGAGATGCATATGTACAAATTCCAAAGTAGAAAAGAACGAAGTTGGATATTAAATCTGAAAGATGCATCTTTATTGGGTATAAGGATGGTTTAAAAGGTTATAAGATTTGGAACCTAGGAACAAGGAAGGTTATGTACAATTTAGATGTGGTTTTTAGAGAGGTGAAATATGTTATTAAACATGAAATCTTGCCAAATGAACCTGAGAAGATAGAGTTTGAGCTGAATGAGGAAGAATCAAACTCTATAGTTGAAAAAGAATCAGAAGAGGAAGATCCACACACTCTATTTTTTAGAATATTATTTCATGAGAGAAGGTAACTAGAGAGGTTTAATATGTAGGATACCAAGCAGATGAAGGTTCCTATTCATGTAGGTGTAAAGTTGTTTGTTGAAAATTGTCCCAACACATAGGAAGAGGAAGAGGACATGTCTCGTGTTCCATATGCGAGTGAAGTTGGTATCCTGATGTATGCAATGTTTTGTACCAGAGCATACGTTTCCTATTTAGTGGGAGTATTGAGTAGGTTTATGTCCAGGGAAGGAGAATTTGTAATATTCCAAATCGGGAATTTTCTACAACAATAAGAATACCCTAAGGTATTCCAAATTTGGAGAGCAGAAATTAATCAAATCATATGATGTGTTTGAACACATAGCCATCATAATAAAAATCAAAACAACAAACTATGCCTTTATACAATTCACCAAGTGGGGAAAAGCAGTTATTTTTGCATTAAAAACATTATTTTCTGAATATTGAGTTATAACAGTGGAAAATAATAATTGTGTCCCTTAGAATGGAAAATATAGGACATGCATGAAAAATAGTTTCAGAAACAAATGCCTTTAGCCTAGTTAAACATGCCTCCCATTCTCAATATAGCTAAAAATTGCCAAAACCCCAAGACTGTAAAATGTCAGAGCTGCTGCATAAGAGACTGCGTAGTCTAAATAGAGGTTAACTCAGAAAATAGAGAAATATATCTGATAATCTTATTATAATACTCAATGAGGCCTAAAAACAGAGATCTAATCTCTTTTATACAGATCTAAGAAGACCCGGCAAGGGTTTCTTGACAGAAAATATATACAAGAGAAAGATGTTGCAAATCTGCAGCTGAATAATGGTGTATGGATGAATATCTACATAATATGGCTTAAAAAGCAAAGAAATGGTTGTATATGCTTCCCTTAGCTCTCCCAAAGAAAGGTTGATCCTCCTCTTGGGAAAGTAGCTCCTCAAAATGGGGTTCTCACCCCTTCCACTGCACACCTTAAGAAATAACGCAGTTTTATGAAGGGACTATGTTTTTTCAGAAGGTAGGTGCTTGGACCAACACTAGTTAGTGGAAAATTCATAGCAGAAACCTCCTCTTAGATTTCTCAAGCAAGATCTCCAAGAAAGAGTAGGGAATCCCCACCCAGGCAAACCCTTGCACTACGTAGTGCAGCAACTTAGCTAAACAACCAAGTATGTAGGAAGTATAAGAAGACCACATAAAAATATAATCTCCAGTATGTCCATATTCTTGTGATCTCCTTCATTATATAATTGATGAGCTTCCTCACCAAGGGTCCCACCCACTATTAGGTTGCTTCCATGCAAAGGCTCCTCCACAAAAACTGTGTTGTCCATCAAGATGGTGCAATGTATCTAGACAAATTTTTTGACTTGGTCAACCTTTACTGATTCTTCATGCCCTGTCCCTTTTCACACTCAAGGTGCCTTCATTTTATCTAGTTGGATTGATCTCTATTCACATTGAGCTGGCTTTATTTAGAATCCACTTCTTTGAGAATAAATCATGTTGACTTGGTCGAAATTGACCTTGTCCACATATTTTAGACCTTTTTCACACATGTGGATGCTTTAACTAGTTATTACATGATCACCTTTCACATTAGGAGGGATTTTTATTCATACTTGAGAAAATTAGGAGCCTGCTTGCTCAATTATTCATGCATCTAGATTTCAAAAGAAAAATTAATATTCCTATTAGCTGAAGCTAAATTAGGAATATTACAGTCTCCCTCTCCCAAATGTTGCTTATCCTCAAGAAACTGCAAGGGTGCTACAAAATCTCCCCTCTTCCTCTTGTGGCCCTATCATCCCATAGTCTCCTCCATTGCTTTAGAAATTCTGCAAAAATTCCATCTCCCAATGGCTCCTCCCAAGTGTGGAAGTTGGCCTTTGGTGAATAAACCCAATGAATCTCATCATGAAAGAATGGAAGGTTGTTATGGAAACCTTCTTTCTGATCCATGGCCTTCTCAAGATAGAAGTGATGACAATCATGGGGAATCTCATCGTTAATGGAGGTCTCCCTCCTCCATGCTATCATCCAAATAAAATGAATCACCTTCCAGCTTGGTAATTCATAGAAAATATCCTCCCAATTGCTCATAAGAGGCATGCCCCAAGTGCTCCAACCAAACATATGGTCCACATCATAAAGAAACAAGTGGTATGAAATGGTGGCCATATAGTTTCTCATGCTCCCCTTGGAACATGTAGTGCAGAAAAAGTAGGGACTCTCTTCCCCCAAAGACACACCCAACAAATGTGTCTCTCCTTCAACCATGTTCCCAAAAAAAATAAGAACATCTTCAGCATGTTGGATCACAAGTAAGATCATGCTAGATGCCATATACAATAAGGGAGAAGGACAATGGTCCCTCATGTGCAACTAATGTAGTTTTCCTCCTAACTGCCATAGAATATGATATGACAAGCATTCTCCCCAACACTTATTTGCTGCCCCATATTTCTTGTATGATTGGAGAAGGTGTATGATGGTTAGTGTTGATGAATCACACCATGAGGAGTACATCATCTCTCCAAGATATCCAAAAGAATCGCCAACATCACCATTATTCATGGCCCAAAGTGGCTCATGAAACCCATCAAAAAAATTGGTCCCTCTTGGAGCCAAGACCTGCACATGAGCGTTAAGAAGATACAAGTATATAATAAATACATCATGAGATTCAGCAATACAATGTTTATCATACACTTGTTTAAAATCAGCAAGGTAACTCATGGATGAGCTCCCTCTCACACTCAATGAACAAGGAGGTGATAATGATAACTCTTCCCAAGAGCTATGTTCCTCCTCAACCAGCAAATGATTCATGCACTTACTCATATGAGATTGCATCCCCTCCTTGAAATTTTCCCACATGAATCCATCTAAGATAGTATGATATGTTTTAATCAAGTTAGTGGGATTTGAAAGCAAGACCTTATAAGTTGTATCAAGTATTTTATTCTTGAGTTTGGAATCTTTGGCTAAGTAGATTTGATCATGAACATAAATGATTCCATTAACTACCTTATAGTTTTCATCCATTTCTTGCCCATCAAGAACCTTACATGTGAAAAGGTCCTTAGAATATTCCATCAAGAGTTGGGACTCCCAGTAAGGGTCTAGGCTTCCCAACATTGACAACGTTGTAGAAATATGAAATGATGCATTTGTCATATGATGGCTATCCTCCTTGACATGCTTGATGTCAAAGCCACATGTTGGAGTATTCCCAACTTTATTTTTCTACCTTCCTTACAGTTGATCTTGCTCAAGACAAGATTGAAGTTTAGGAAAGTCACCCTCCCCTTGAAAGGTTCTCTTTCACAAAAACTTCCACAATTTTTCTCCTGCATGCAAAAATGAAATTATTTTTTTGTTATGTTCAGAAATTCATTATATATTGGAGTATCCTTTTCTGCCCCAAATATATGGTGTAGCCTTTTGATACTATGCTCATATCAGCACAAATTTCTGAATCTATTCCCTCCAATGCAAATAGATGAATGGAAGAAAAGAAGGTTAATTTCAGAAATTTTCCTAGCCTTCCATCAATGATTTTCAGTGTTGTAGTGGCTCCTTCCAAGGTTCCCTATTTAAACAAATAGTTTGTTGTTGCATATAGTTGAGAGAACACTTTAGTTTCCCTCCAATCAGGAGGTCTTCCTGTTAAAATTCCTCCTTGCAAAGAGGCATCAAGGCATAAAGTAGGATGTGAATGTAGGTGGGCAGATTTTCCCCTACCTTTATTGCATAAGTCCTCTTGCCTTATTTGTTCTTGAAAACTTTGAAATAGACAAAGGTACATGCTCTCCATATTATGATGCCATTCCTCCTCTTTTCCTTCTCCTATATTCAAGATCTCAACATTTGGAAATGAAGGTTCATGCTGCTCATGTGTTATGCCAAGAGCTCTATGTGTGAGACATTTTGGAACTCCTTGCAAGAGTACCAGAGTTTCTTTCTTTGGAGAAAGTGCTCCATCCTCTTCTTCATGAGGTGCTTGAGGTGCCCTTGTTATGACTGTGTTATCTTCTTTTGCCTCCCCTTTTTCTTCTTCACTAGTTCAAGTTGCCTTACCTTCAACAAGAGACCTTAGATCTTGGTCCTCTTTTGAAGAAGGAATCTTCATTTCTTCCTTTTGAGAAGGAGGCCCTTCATCCAAAGGATATTTTTCCCTTGGAAAAGCATCAAACAAGCTCACCTCCTCTTCATTGGTTTTCAGAAATGGAGTTGGATTTATAGACCCTCCCAACTCATGCGAAAGTTTTGTTTGATGTGGTTTGATAGTTGCAATAGAAGATGTTTCACATGAAATATCATCAAATCTCTCTACTAATATTTTAATGAGCCTTGCATAAGTAGATGTATTTGCATTATTTAAGGAAAATGATTCAAACAACCACCAAGCATAGGCCTTACCCTCAAAATGTAGCGCTGCTACTTTGATGGCTTCAAATTTTGAAACTTAATGTTGTTGCACAAAGGTGTCTAGCTCCTTCACCCAAGCCCTAGCTGGACATAGAGGTGATCTATCAAAAGTGGACAGAAAGAATCTACCTTCACCCTTCTTCTTGCTCCATGTGCTCCTTTCCTTCATTTGGAAAAACCCTTGTAAATTCAAGTGATCTTTGAACTCCTCGGATTGATATTCATATTCCTGCAAATAATCACCAAGAGTATCTCTCTTTGGCACATCTCCTTTCTTCCTCTTCATGACGAAATTGCTGATAGAACATGGTAGATCTGATGATATGGCTGAGTGCTCATATCCATAATATGAGGATTTAAAATCTTCCTCTTGTATATATTTTGTTGAGGGATTTTCATATTTCTCCCTCCTCATTTCTTTGATGCCCTTGCTTCCACCCTGTAGATTTGGAAAAGGAAGTTTTGAGAACCTCCTTTCTCTAGAAAATAAGGGTTTTCTATGATTTCTTCTGAAAATCTCCTCCTCCCCATGAGAAAACTCCATAATTCTTGAGCTCACAAGCTGAGCCAAGGTTGTTGCTCCGATAACACTGTAATATTCCAAATCGGGAATTTTCTACAACAATAAGAATACCCTATGGTATTCCAAAGTTGGAGAGAAAAAAATAATCAACTCATATGATGTGTTTGAACACATAGCCATCATAATAACAATCACAGCAACAAACTATGCCTTTATACAATTCACCAAGTGGAGAAAAGCAGTTATTTTTGCATTAAAAACGTTATTTTCTGAATATTGAGTTATAACAGTGGAAAATAATGGTTGTGTCCCTTATAATGGAAAATATAGGACATGCGTACAAAATATTTTCAGAAACAAATTCCTTTAGCCTAGTTAAACAGGCCTCCCATGCTCAATACAGCTAAAAATTGCCAAAACCCGAAGACTGCAAAATGTCGGAGCTGCTGCATAAGAGACTGCCCAGTATAAATAGAGGTTAAATAAAAAAATAGAGAAATATATCTGATAATATTATTAGAATACTCAATGAGGCATAAAAACAGAGATCTAATCTCTTTTATATAGATCCAAGAAGACCCGGCAAGGGTTTCTTGACAGAAAAGATATACAAGAGAAAGTTGCTGCAAATCTGTGGCTGAATAGAACTGTATGGCTGAATATTTGCATAATATGGCTGAACAATCAAAAAAATGGTTGTAGATGATTCCCCTAGCTTTCCCAAAGAAAGGCTGATCCTCCTCTTAGGAAACTAGCTCCTCAAAATGGGGTTCTCACCTGTTCCACTGCACACCTTAAGAAATAACGCAGTTTTCTGAAGGGACTGCATTTTTTCTGAAGGTAGGTGCTTGGCCCAACACCAAGTAGTGGAAAATTTAGATCAGAAACCTCCTCTTAGATTTCTCTAGCAAGATCTCCAAGAAAGAGTAGGGAATCCCCACCCAGGCAAACCCTTGTACTAAGCAGTGCAACAAATTGGCTAAACAACGAAGTATGTAGGAAGTCTAAGCAGACCACATAAAAATATAATCTCCAATATGTCCATATTATTGCCATCTCCTTCATTATATAATTGATGAGCTTCCTCACCAAGGGTCCCACCCACTATGAGGTTGCTTCCATGCAAAGGCTCCTCCACAAAAAATGCGCTGTCCATCAAGATGGTGCAATGTATCTAGACAAATTTTTTGACTTGGTCAACCTTGACTGATTCTTCATGCCCTGTCCCTTTTCACACTTAAGGTGCCTTCATTTTATCTAGCTGGATTGATCTCTATTCACATTGAGCTGGCTTTATTTAGAATCCACTTCTTTGAGAATAAATCATGTTGACTTAGTCAAACTTGACCTTGTCCACATATTTTAGACCTTGTTTACACATGTGGATGCTTGAACTAGTTATTACATGATCCCCTCTCACATTAGGAGGGATTTTTATTCATACTTGAGCAAATTAGGAGCCTCGTTGCTCAATTATTCATGCATCTAGATTTCAAAAGAAAAATTAATATTCCTATTAGCTGAAGCTAAATTAGGAATATTACAACATTGGAAAATAATGAAGCGGGTTTTTAGGTATTTGCATGGAACAAGTTATTATGGTTTATGCTACCAAGGAGGAGCATTATTGGATAGAGTTTTGGACATAGCTAAATTTTTTAATGCAGACTAGGCTGGAAATTTGGAACAGAGAATATCTGCAAGTAGGTATGTGTTTAAACTATTTGGAGGAGAAATTAGTTGGATGAGCAAGAGATAGTCTATAGTGGCACTTTCAACTACATAGGTTGAATATATGGCAGCCACTCATGCAAGTAAGGGAGAAGTTTGGTTGTAGATATTGTGTTCAAGTATGGGGTTGGCACATCAAGCTATAAGGATAGATTGTGACAACCAAAGCAAAATTTTCTTGGTAAAGAACTATGCTTGTAATTCAAAGACAAAGCACATTGATGTTGAATATCAATTTGTGATGGATATGGTTGAAGATAAAAAGGTGTTGCTGGTAAAGGTGGATACTTAGATAAATGTCACAAATGTATTGACAAATTTTATGAGCACTGAGAAGTTTTCTTGGTGTAGAGAAAAAATGAGCATTGAAACCCTGGATGAATGACTAAGCTCTCTTGCGGCTCCTTATGTGGGAAGAAAATAACAAGTGGGATAATTTCAGGTGTTTGTTATATTCTTTCCATGAGTCATGGGGTCTGTGTGGATCTAAGGATGCGGGGCTAACCCAAAGATGGTGGGCAGACCTACCCATGATTTTGCGCATGGTTTTTGGGCATAGTGGTTTTTCCCATGGTATTTGTAGATCTGGTCAAGGGAACTACATTTATGTTCTAATCCAAGGTTAATGGATTGGTGTTTATGAATGCTTCGACATGTATATATGTATTGTAACATTGAAAGGAATATAATCATAAATCAATACTGGGTTCCCAGTTTTAAGATTGAAGAAAACATCTTTATGTATATATGTTTCGTGTTCTCACTATTGTATATTATTTTTGTTTTAAAAATCTATTTACAAATAATTTTTATACATAATTAAAATCTACACTATTTTTTTTATAAAATATAAAATTAATACACATAAAATAATATATTGCTATATAAATATTCTTAATATTAATTGAAAAAACTCCATCCACATGTACTAATTTAAAATAATTTTCTTATCAAGCCTAATATAAACCAGACTATTCTTCTTCCTTTATCCCTTAAATTCCTTTCTAATAAGATCTTTTATACTATATAAATCAAAAGACAATTTATAAATCAAAATACAATTTTTATATTTGAGATTTTATATTATTTATACTCCCAATATTAAAGGAGCAATATCAATTTCACTTAGCATTCACCCTAACATGGAACCTTCCCTTCATATTTATTACCATCCGAGAAATAAATTAAAGTTCCCCAAATTCATATTTATTATCATCTTCTTGATGTATGTCCCTAATAATAATTTATATTCTATTCAATTTAATTTATTTATCTTTTCCACTTATAAATATATTTTATTGTGTTTGAATTATATAATATGATTGTGTGTGGAGAAAGAGATGGGTCCTCGAACGATCACTTTAGATTAAAGACAGAACGAATAAAAAAAAGCAAAAAGCCATTATTCTACAAAGATAGCTCGAACTTTTATCCATTTGAAAATAGCGGTGGAAGAATTTTTACCCATTTTTATCGAACTTTTATCATTTATTATTCTATTCTTATCATGTTATATAGCGGTGGAAGAACGTGCGCTTTTCGCAAAATAAAGATGTTTTTAGAAAATCATTCAAAAAAGATATTTTACTCTAAATTATTCATTTGAATATAAGATTTAATCCAATTGTATTCCTTCCTGCATTTGATACTATATAACATATGCGAGAGAAAGGTGAAATGAGTAACGTATGGTATTCCAACTTCAAAGTATGCAAACTAAAAATGCTGGATGTGGGTCAAGGTAACTTAATCCATAAATGTGATTGTCAAATTTATTCTTTGCTTTTTGGAATGATTAATTGCATCTTTTATATCAAGAAACTAATATAATGTTTTGAAGTTAGAAAAGTATTGATATGGCTTTATATTTTCTTCATATGTTCCGAAAGTTCAACGCCCCACTAAATCAAATCTAAGTTATTTTTTGAATATTTTCTTGCTTTTTATATTTTGAAATGATGGTTGGTATTCATATTAATTTTCGTTTAACCTATTTAAAAATAAAAATAAAAAATAAAAAAACTATGATAAAAATAAATAAATAAATATTTGTTTTTTTAAGATTTACTTGATAAAAGTAATTATATAAATTTTTAAAAAGGTAAATTCAAGTTATTATTGTTTATATATGAAAATGTTTATATATGAAAATGATGGAAATGTTGGGAATTATAACAAATATTTTTTTGATTGAGATATGTGTGTATAGATTATTTTAAGTTAATTTTTTTTTCATCTTCAATTTATAATAAAGATGTTAGATTTTATGACCTACAATGTTTTAGTAATTGTCTCATGTCTTATTCTATTATGAAATTTGTGAGAAGTTGATTTTATTTAATCAATGTTTATTTTTCTTATTTATGCTAGTTAAAATAAGAGAAAATTTGATCTTCTAGATTAAGCTTAATTATCTTATCATTGTACCTTAATTTTCTTTTATCCTTTAATTTAATAAGATATTTAAACACTTAAGTGTTAGTTAATATCAACTTGGTTTAATGTCTCTTCAGATAAAAGTGTGTTTCTTTATTATGCATTTATAGTGATATAATATGACAATCATGTTATGTTCTAAACAGAGTGATCTGAAAATTTATATTCTCTTTCAAACTAATGATAAATTATCCATGATATATATTTAAAGAACATATACAACTATTAGTTGATAATTGATTATGGAGATTATATTCAATTTTTTCTTTTTCATTAATAAATTACCTTAAATGACCTTGTTGGTTGAGGTTGTAGACTATCCCCCTCATATATGGTTTTATCCATGTAAAAATAATGGTATTATAATTGCTGATTTTGTTGTTTGAGTGGTTATTTATGTTGTTCATCCTATGTTGGATACTTTACTTTCTTAAACATGGTATGAAAGTCCATTTGAAGAGTTATTCCTATTATTGATAGTTATTCTTATTATTGATAGAGATCTTAAACTTGTGCTTCCATTTCTAAGTTTTACTACTTTTTACATTTTTGGGATGAGTGGACTATTCGATTGCATTTAGAGTGTTTCTTTAGCAATATATATATTTTTGTTTTCACTTGATTTTTTTTTATTTGCTTTAAATATAACTTTTTGTTATATCTAAAGGTATGCAATCTAAATACAAATATTTTAACATTAAGTTAATATTTTAATTTTCTACTTTATTCCTAATTTGCTACTATTTCTAATTTTTGTATGATATTTTTTTAACATATGTGATCTCAAAAAATAAAATAAAAACTAAGTGGCGTGTCTTTTTCTTCTTCTTTCTAAACCTTTTCTTGTTTTGCACTTTATGTGATCTGGGAAAATTAAGAAAACAATACAAAAACTTGCATTTCCAAATAAATTAATTAAGATAAATCTCTATTGCTGGTGAGACTTGGAATATTTTTTTTTTTTAAATTTGTTTTTGTATGTTATCATGTTAATGTTCTTTATATTCTTTATATGCCAAAAAAAAAAGAGATTTTTAGAGTGAACATACATTTCAAGAATGTTATAAAAAAAAAACGTTTAACTAGCCAAAATTGCTAGGATTATCCAAATACACCATATTCATATGAGTTTTGAAAATATTGGAACCTACTTTTACTATGACATTAACAAACTAATTTTCCTAATTTATTTTCATTAATTTTATCTATTTATATGAAATGATAGGTAAATTAATTAATTTATGTTATTTTCATTATTTTATCCATTTATATGAAAGTAATTTAATCAATTTCACTATCTAAATGGAAATAATTTAATAAATTATTTATTTATGAATTATTTTCATTAATTGAGTCAAACAAGCATTATTTTCAATAATCTTTATTTTGACTTGTTTCGCCTTTTCCTCTCACAAAATCAATAAAATACCAAAAGTTGTTAAATTTTGATTTGGTCTAACATATTTTTTTTTTATTTGACCCTATTAAATCTAACAACTATTTTGTTATAAATATGAGGCATATTTTCACCTATTTGGCCTTTTCCTTTCACAAAATCAAAAAAATACCAAAAGTTTTTAAATTTTGATTTGGTCCAACATATTTTTTTTTATTTGACCCTATTAAATCTAACAACTATTTTGTTATAAATAGGAGGCACTTCTCTCTTGAGTTCTCACACCCATTAGCCATTTTTATACAACCACTGAAGAGAGATATTTTCTTGCAGGTATAGAATCAAAAAATAATCCTTCCAAGGAGGAGGTGGTTTATTGACACCACTTCAACTTGGAGATATCCCCAAAGGTGTTGTGATAAAAATATTTACTTGGGTATATTTTATGGAGTTTATTACACATATTATGGTTCCCACTTTTGCTATTTTTTACTGTTATTTTATTCAAATTTACGAATAAATATATGAGTGTGCAATCATTAAACTCTAGGATTTCATTTTTACTTGTACTAGGAACAACCACAAGAATTGTTTTTCACTAACCCTTTCTCTAGAAAACATCCAATATATTGGAAACTCTACTAAGGATGTGAACACATTCAAGTCCTAGATTGTATCTTGTGGGTAAAGTATTTCTTTCTCGCTTATTGTTATCTCCATTTGTTGCATTTTTGGGGTTATGTACCTTATTTTTGCCCTTTCTATTACTTTTTTGAGGTTATATGTTTCAAGAGACTGAGAGACAAAACCATAACAACACTTTTTGGCTAATGAGACACTTATATGTTCCTTCTTAAATACTAAAATTCATCAAGCCAGCTCCCTTTTTGGGGGCATATCTACATTGAAAATGAAGATAAAGATCAAATACTTACATTGGATAATTTTTAAAATTTTACAAACATTTTTTATAGTTTTTCCAACTATTGGTCTATAGTCTAGCGTTAAGCTTTCCTTGACGGTAGTCGCTCAATAAGCCTAGATATCTATAGTGCCATATTTTAGGAGGAGTAAAGAGACATATTCGAGGTTTCTAGTACTTCTTCATCAAATTTGAAACCAACAAAGTGGTTTGTTGTTGTAGATTCATTAAAATTCTTTTATAAATTTTATGTCACTTAATTAGTTTCATCCTCTCACTTTTTTTACTAAGAAAACACCTTAACAATTTAATATTAGCCCTCCCATTTTCATATCATTTGGTCCCTTCCCTTAGTAGAGATTTTATATTGTTGATAAAAACCCAAAAGCTAGTTAATTTATTGTTGTTACTAAAAAAAGGTGGGTTATAAGATAGGAAAAGTACCCTATTTTGTCCCTAGTACATTTTCCAACCATTTAGGCTTCTTTTTATCCCATTTTTTTTCTTTCTTAAAATCCTCATAGGGAAGAATAATTTTTGTTTAGTTATGCATTTGAATTTCAACTCATTTACATTGTTATTAGTTACTTCTTCTTTATTGCTTTACAATCAATTTACTTTAATGTTTACTAGCATTTTAATTTCAAGTTGCAACATGCCTCACATGCACACAATATCACACCATATACTTCAAACACTTGGTTAATAACCCCAATCCGAGACTTTAAAAAAATATTAATATAACTGACACACTTAATCCAATGTGGGAACCAAATAATTTCTTATTTAAGCTATGACCTTAGTCATAGGCATCCAGAAAAATCCCATTGATTGCTTCACATTGAAATATAGAGATTGTCTTTAGGGTGGTTAAAATACTTCATCTAGCGGAAAAAATAGAGTGAGAAGAAACTCATGAAGGGGGGAACTCGTGAAAGGGGTCAAGCTTATATTTTGGATATGGTATTTCGCATTGAGGCTTCCAAACCCTAGTAAGAGGTCTAGGCTCGTGGTTGATGTTATATATAATTTTTCATTGATGGAAAAGGCATGGATGGGTGCAAGAATATTGATTAAAATATTAGAGACTCTGGAGCCATTTCCAGCTTATAATATTAACTCAAGTGCTCTTTAAAAATACTTAGATGGATAGAGATCCAAAAGAGATTTGAAATGGTATATGGAAGTCTTCAAATGGCCTTATGGATCAAAATTTATTGTCAATCAAATTTAGGAAGGCCAAAAGGGGTCAAAGTTTGCATAGCTAAAGTTGGTGATGGTTTTAATGGGTGCTAAGTTTGGCAAGCCTAACCAAGTTGGTGGATCACCTGGTGTAGGACAGATGTTAAAATCCTTCCATGTACAAAGGTGGAACGTGCGCCACATGTCAACACCAAATCATCATGAAGAATGTAGGGGTTGATTCCTAGTCTAGGGTTAATAATAGGGTGGGTCCACACTGGGCAGATTTCCAAAAAATATGACCATGAGATTGATTGTCCTTGTTAAAGGTGGGATGTCGACCCTCCCCCATTGACCATGAAACCACATGGGGGGCGGGGGGGGGGATGGTATTTGAAAAACCATCGACAGTAAATAGTTTAATAGAACAGTGGAAGCATGGGTTCAATGTGGTAGGTAGAGTGAGTTATGATTAACGCATGGAGGCTCCATCAGAAATCTCACCTCAAAAAATTTTCCCCTAGAGTTCCAAGGAACATCATAAGTTTAAAATCTCGGGAACCTGGGATCCATGCAGACGTGGCTTCTATTTGGTACAAAAACAAAGTTGTAACTATTGGTGATTGTCCATGGAGGACCCCATGAAGTGCACATCACCTTGGAAAGCTTTTCATTGGAGGTTTTGAGGATATGCATGCCTTAACATTGTGGGGACAGGGAGTCAGGAGGGTGTGGCGAAGTGATGAGGATGAGAAGTGGAAACTGATTAATGGAAGGAGAACCCCATGGGATACATCACCCCAAAGGTGCTTCTCTTGAAAAATAAAACGAAGTCCTTAAAATTTTACAAAGGAAATTGTTAAAAATCACAAGTCGCGGACCCCCTTGTATCCATACCCTTTGCTACATGGAAAAATAAACAAAGGCCAATGGTGCATTATCATTGGCCATAAGAGGTGGCGTGGATACATGATGGCATGATGACATCACCATGGCATGGAACCAATGAGGGGGTGACACATGGCATGTAGATTTTGAATTTTCATGTACTTAAGTGCGATAAAAATGATGGCACGTGAAACCACTCAGCAGGAGATGTGGCATATTTTCAGAGGTGGCATATAGGCTGGAAGACATGTACTAACCCAAAATAATGACCCTAGAATATTTTGTGGGCACATAGGAAATTTTTTCAGGGAGATAGTTCCAGGTGATGGTGGATTACAAGTGGATAAGACACATCATCCCAAAAACTTAGTGATTTTTCCATGTTTGTAGGGAAATTTCCCACAAAGACATGTCATCCTAGACTTTGGAAGGTCAGGAAATCCATATTTTTTTAAGCGATCTACATGTGGCTTCTCCAGGCTACAAGTGGAATATAGAGCTAGAGTGACAGACCTGTCAGAAGGGAACAAATGACACAGAGAATTAGTCCTGCATGACATGTAATCCTAAAGGATTGACCTTGGAAGAAAATGAAGGTTCACAATTAATTATTGCTAGGGAAATAAAAGTTGGGGGCTACACAAATCTCCACAACTCAATTTTTTTTTCACATTGTGACCACGAGTGCAAAGGATTTACTATGGTGGTTAAGCCCTCAAGGATATAACAAAATGGGGCCCAATGAAGGCTATTTGTGAAGTTTTCATTTGTTAGCACTTGGGCCTAAATTGTTCCGCAATCATTTTTTGAAGCACCTATGGGCCTAAAATATTCCACATTTGTGATTTGAAGCATCTATGGGCCTAAACTGAGGGCCTAACACATGAATGAGTTGAAAAATATATATTTGGAGCATTGAGATATATGTGGTGTTGTGGTGCTAAAATAGCAAGTCCAGTCAAAGAAAATGAATGAGTTAGTATCTATTTGGTAGAGCACAAAAAATTGGGAGGAATATTTGGTAGTGTGGCCAAATTTGGCAGTTCACCAAATTTGGAAAATCATCACTAAACCATAATATTTTATATAATTACAAAATTTGAAATTAAACTCGCAGTTTCACATAGAAATATAATATTACAATTTCAATACTAAATGAGAACATCTACAAGACTTGACAGAAGTGGAACATAAGAAAAAATAAGAAGCTATGCATGAAAAGAGCTGAAGATAACTAAAGTTTTTAGATCTAAATATTTTAGTCCTAGTTCTCTATAATCATAGTTGAATTTTCAAGAAATAAGTTCAAAGGTTAATGTTGTTGCTGTTGTTGATGCGTATGGTGAGTTGATTAGGCAATAGAGATTGTTGAAGGTGATTTTGATGGTGATTCAGGAATGTGATTAAAGAGAAAATTATTTTTTTTTATGAAAGAGAGTGGCCTTCATTATTTGAGTTTGAAAATGGAATGAAATATGAATCGAGGAGGTAAAGAAAGTTGGACCTTGAAGATCAGGGGTTGTAGCTCCTTCTAGTAGTGGTTGTAAAATAGTCAAGGGTTGGAGCGCCTTTCTATAGTAGCTGATAAATCATGGGTTGTATCTCCTTTCTCTAGTAACTGATAAATTAGGGAGTAGTAACTTCCTTCTGGTTGTATCCAAAGAAATTTGTAACAACAAGCAAAATCTTACCTTTGTGAAAGTGATTAAAGAAATTTTTTAAGAATATATGTAAAATATGAGATTCTTGTGTTGATTCTTGTGATGCCTATATGAATGATTGTTGAAGTTCTTATTGGTGTCCTAGGATTCTTTACTTTTGAGAGAAAGTTTTAAAATAGTCACAACAATGATTCACACCGATCTCAATATTTTACTATTTTCTAACAATTGTTATTAGAGAAACTAGGTTACTTCTGGATCAATTTAACAGTTAGAAGAAATATCAGAACTATGGAAAACTAGGAAGGAGGATACACCAATAGAGAATCGATGTTCAATGAAACAAACTATGTGTTTTAGAAAGTAAGGATGGAAACCTATATTCAATGTCTTGGTATTAATGTATGTGATGTAGTGGAAGAAGAATATCAAAATCCTCATGCCATGATTACGAGAGATTAGAAGATGGAATTTACATGCAATGTTAAAGCTATGAATGTGTTGCTCGTTATCCTACCTGAATCATAACTAGTCAAGTTCATGGCTTGCATAAATACAAAATACATTTGGGACAAGATGAGCAGTTGTTATGAAGGTGGCAACAAGGTAAAGGAATCCAAACTTTAATATTTTAGAATGCAATTTGAGTATTTTAAGATCCGTGATGATGAAGATATTGTTAAATACTTTCTTAGATTTTATGAGGTTGTGAACATTATAAGAGGTCTTGATGAGGAGTTAAAATAGATAGTAGTGGTTAAAAATGTGTTGAGATCTCTCCTTTATAGATTTAATCCCAAGGTTTCAACCATTGAGAAGATGAAAAATTTTAAGACGCTCACTCTAGATCAAATACTTGGTTCTCTCACTACCTATGAGATGATAATTTCCAATGGAAAGATAACAATAGAGGATTCCACCTACAAAGAAAATAAGAATAAAAATGAAGAACATAATGATTCATGTTGTGAATCATATGAAGAGGAAGCTTATTTCGTGAGGAAGCTCAAGAGAAGCTCGAGCAAGTACAAACATAAGCTACCTTTTAAGTTCTTTAAATGTGGTAAAGTATGTCACTATAATTCCAAGTGTCCAGAAAAGAAGAAGAATGAATATCATAGTAAAGAGAAGATTAGAAAAATGAAAAAGGATAAAAGGAAGTTTAGGAAGAAATATTTCTACACCCAAGACTCGAACTCATTTGAAAGTGAAGGCAAACAATCATTAGATGAGGACAGAACCTATGATATATTAAGGGAATTTATGCTCATAGACATAAGAAATATAGAAGTAGAAGTTTTTTATTCTGATGGAGAAGAGGTTGAGGTTGACTTAGAAGGAGAGTTATTCAGTGCTCTTAAAGAGATTCAAAGGCTAAGAGAGAAAAATAAAATACAAAAGGAAATAGTGATAAAGGAAAAACATGAATCTATTGAACCTTTTCTCCTGCAAATTGAATAAGGCAAGAATATTCAAGAAACTCTAAATCAATAGCTCAATGAAAAAAATCAAGCATGTGAAAGGCGTAAAATGGAATTTTTTTTTCTAAGGGAAGAGATTTAAAAAGAAAAAACCTAGCTAATATTTAATGTGAAATTTTGAAAAGGGATTGAAAGTTTAAATGAACTTATTGAAGCTCAAAGAACCTCCAACAATAGAGTAGGTCTTGGTTTTTAGGCCAATTCAAACTCAAAAGTTGATGTGAGGGGAAATAAAGTCATTAATTTTGTGTAAGAAGAAAAAATTAGAGAGAGAAATACATACATAGATGAATATATGCAACAACAAAGAGAAAAATGGAGCACTCAGTTTAATTTGAAACCAAAGACAAATGAGTTGTTGTGAGATAGATGGAGGAATTCAAATCAACAAAATTTTGACAGTGTAGGAGAGTCAAATCGTATTTCATAGAGAGCATTTCAACCAATGTTCAGAAATCAGTTCTCTTCTAGGTATGAATATATATTTCCAGGTTATTGTTTTCCTTGCACAAATTATGGGAATAAAGCAACATATTGTAGGGTGAAATTGTCATTTAGATAGTTTAGGTCACAAGGAAGAATTTGTCATTCCATAAATAAAAATTCCAGATAGAGGAAGAGCATTATTAGACTCAAATATCCATTCTCTCATTTGAACAAATTGATTCAATGTTATGTTTATTAGAATTTTGGCCACATAGCAGGTGACTATAGAGATAGAAACAAAAGGGTTGATTCAAAAATCAAGCAAACAAGCCAACATCACAAATTATAGAAGGAAAAGGAAATCACATAGAATTAAATATGTTTTTATATGATCAGAATAAAGGATTCCAATTCTATGCTGACAGTGGATATTCCAGGCACATGCCAAGAGATAAAAGTAAGTTTTTCCCATGGAAACTTGTCAACAAATGTACCATATCCTTTGGGAATAATGCACTTGGTAATATTGTTGGTAGAGGATTTGTAGGCATAGCTAATGGCAAAGGTGAAGAAAATGATGTGATTTTGATTTCTGGGTTAAAGCATAATTTACATAGCTTGTCTCGAATGTGTGACCAAGGATATGTTGTGTTGTTTAAAGCTAAAAATTTTCAAATCAAGTCTACAATCATAGGAGAAATAGTAGTTTAAGTTATTAGAACAAACAGTAATGCCTATGTGCTAAAAGAGAAGACAAAAAGGTGTTTTTTGTCAAATATTTAAGATATGGTTGTGGCATAGAAGACTTGGACACCTTAATTCTAATCAAATTGTAAATTTGGGCAAGAATTTTTTTTTAGATATCTTCCAAATATTTCAAAACTAGAGAATACTATTTGAAAGTATTTTCAAATTGTAAAACAAGTTTGAGTACCATTCAAGTCTAAGGATAACTCATCAACCAAGCCATTTCAATTGATACATATGGACTTATGCAGTCCTTGAAGAACTCAGAAGCATTTAGGAAAATTATAGTTAATGCTTATCATTGATGTTTTTTAGAAAAATGACGTGGGTAGCATTTCTTAGAGAAAAAATAAAGGCATTTGAGAATTATAAAAACTTTAAGGCCATGGATAAGAATGAAATAGACTGTGAAATAAAGTGCAAAAGGTATGATAATGCGGGTGAATTTACTTCAAAATAATTTGATGATTTTTGCAAGCTACATGGCATCAAAAGGAAATTTACCATAACAAAGACTCCACGACATAATGGTGTAGTAGAGAAAGCCAACATATCAATTTAGGAGTTGGCTAGCCACGATGGGATAAAGAAATATTTACCGAATATTTTTGGTTGAATCCATTCACACAACAATAATTATTTTAAATAAAGTATACTTCATACCAAATAGTGATAAAAATCCATATGACCTTTGGTATGGCAGACCTACTATAATCAAGCATTTTAAATTGTTTTAAGGAAGGTGTTATATAAAGAATAACGATGGAAATCTTGGAAATTTCGATTTAAGGGATGATGAAGGTACTTTTTTTAGATAATATGAGAATAACAAGGGCTATAGTTTCTATAATAATAAAAAAAGGAAAATAGTTGAATGCACTGATGTTAAATTTGATGATCACATTGAGGTTGAAGATAATCAACCAATAAATATAAACTCTGATAATCTATTCAATAATGATGAAAAGGATGATCATCCATTTTTAGTTGAAGATATTGAAGAACCCCTCAGTCCACAAACCATATATCCTATAAGGTATGTACAAAAACAACACCCAAATCACCAAATTTTTGGTGATTTCAGTACAGGTGTGGAAAAAAGAAGAATAATATTAAAACCCTCTATTCAAGTGCATGTAGGTATGTTATCTGTGATGGAACCAAAGAATTTTTATCATGCCAGCCAAGATGATAATTGGTTAAAGGCCATGAATGAATAGCTTGATCACATCGAGAAAAAGTATACTTGGGAGCATGTTCCATGACCAACAAAT
Organism: Pinus albicaulis; assembly: GCA_034641835.2. Lineage (NCBI taxonomy): Eukaryota > Viridiplantae > Streptophyta > Pinopsida > Pinales > Pinaceae > Pinus > Pinus albicaulis. The sequence goes on from CM076574.1 coordinate 219,869,407, forward strand.
AAGAATGCTATTGGCACAAAGTGGGTCTTCAGGAAAAAAATGAATGGATATGTTGAAGTAGTAAGAAACAAATCAAGGTTAGTTTCGAGCAGTTACGCACAAATTGAATGTTTATATTTTGATGAAACCTTTACTCATGTTGTTTGATTAAAAACAATTCATGTGTTTTTGGCTTTCGCTAGTTTCAAGAAATTCAAGATATACCAGATGGATGTCAAATATTCATTTTTAAATAGAGAATTGTAGGTAGAAGAATACATTGAGCATTCTGATGGTTTTTAGCTACCAGATAAGCCTAATTATGTTTTCAAGTTGAAAAAGGCCTTGTATGGTCTTAAGCAAGCCTCGAGGGCCTATTAGATAGTTATTTTCTCAAGTGTGGTTTTAAAAGAGGGGCAGTTGATATTAATTTTTATGTTAAATATAATGATGGAAAATTGTTAGTGGTGGTTGTTATGTTGATGATATTATTTTTTCCTGTGATTCAAATCAACTGACATTCCAATTTTCAGCTGACGTGAAGGAAAAATTTGAGATGTATATTCTAGGAAAACTTTCTTATTTCCTTGGTCTACAAATTGTGCAATAATCCAAATGAATCTTTATCTCACAAGGAAAGTATCTCAAGGAAGTTTTGAATAAATTTGGCATGGAGCAATGTTCTTTGGTAAGCTCTCCAATGATTAGAGGATGCAAACTCAACAAGACTGATGATGCACCAACGTGGATCTAAATTTATATAGATTTATTATTGGAAAAATCTTATATTTGACAACCTAAAGACTAGACATCATGCAGGAAGTTGGTGTTATCACTCATTATTCATAAAAATTTCCTTAATAGGGTCATGCATGTCATTCACCAAATGGATGAGGTTTGCTAAGCCATTTTAATGAGATATATAAAAATAATTACAATTTTTGAAGCCTATCCTAAGTTTAATGTTCACCTCCATTCATGTCATTTCAGTCAAATCAGTCCCATATCACGTCAGTTGTCATTCCCCACGCTTTTAAACTCAAAAGTGCACACCTCTCAATTTTTCAGATTTTCGTAGCGATTTACACAGGAAATTCGTAGATTTTGCTATGAAACTGCCTAATAGTTTCATAGCAACTCTGTCAGAAGCCTAACTGTCTTCGCTACGAAACTATGTTTTTTCAGCCAGGGTTGTCAGAGTTATATGAGGTGTCAGTTTATGATTAGAGGAGTAAAGCTGGAGCTCATTCAAGGTCGTTATCGTAAGTTTCAAATGTGCACAACCGTGTTTGATGTAATCATGAGCCTTTTTTCTTACATGTGCTATGATTAAAACCTGAGATGTTAGTTAACCTTTTAAAACTCACTCAAGAACAAAATTTTGTAATATTATTGTTTATCCTTGCATGTGAGTCAATCCCTGGAGAGTTTCTTCATTGATCCAAGTAGGTTGTTGTCAAATTCAAATTCTACAGGTGTCATCAGAAAGCAATGCAATGAAGACTATAAACCATCCATGGATGCAAGAAAGAAAATGAATAAGGGTGGCCATTGTCTCAGGTGTAAACCCATGGATTTGAAATTAACCCTACTGCTATGGAGGTTTTCAGGAGGACTGGCTGCTTGCAATTCTGCCAGAGTTTGCAGGGTTTTCATGCACAAGTTTCAAAGTATTTTGCCACCAAATTCACAGGAACAACATCAAAAATTGGGAATCTGAATCTTACAGTGACACTTGAGAGCATATCAATAGCTATAGGAATCCCTAGTGTTACACCATTTTTTGGTCATCTAACCTATTATCATTAGATGGACCCAAGTACACCATGTAAGACCAATTTTACCCTAAGTAAAATTGCTTTCACTATGTAAAATAACTTAATAAACCACATTTATTAGGTTTTTTATGGTCTAAACAGGAAACCCCAAAAGGAAATATTAAACAAACCTATATTTGTTTGATTTTTCTCATGGAATAATTAATTAAACCATAATTTAATTATTATTCCCAGTCATGTTTAACCCAAAAACAAAGAAATTAATTAGATAAACCTTTATTTACTTATTATTTTCTAGGAATAATTATTTAAATCTTATTTAGATAATATTCCTTGTTAAATATGACCAAATCACCCACAAATAATTAAATAAATCATTATTTATTTGATTATCTTTCAACCACTTCCTTAAAAAGATAAATAAATCATTTATTTATTTATTTTTGACAAATAAAGTGATTTGACCCAAGTCAAATACTTTTTCCCTCCAACAAATATAATAAAATATTCCATAAAAGGTGGATCTAGATTTGGTTAACATTATTTTAATCATGCACCAAGATCTAGAATGACCCAATATTTTGTTATAAATAGGAGGGTTTTTCCTACCATTCTTCACCTTTTGTTGCCTATTAGATCACTATGGATCTATACACTTGGTCACATTTTTCTACATTATTTGTTGTGTGAGCTCCCTTTGAGTTCTATCTTTGTCTGGGTTTTCTACACCAACAAGAGAGAGAGAGATTCTAGATCTGAAGTGCTGAGGACTTCCAAGAACCCATCCCATTGAGTAGAATTGGATACGCCTTCTTGTTTTCCTCCCAGGTGCCCTTAATACAAAAATTCTTTCAAAAATTGTTCTTGTCTTGTCTATTGGATATATGGAGCAAACCCTTCTTTTTACTGCTTAATATCTTTCTATGCATAGATCTGGTTTTTTGCAGCTCTTGTCTTGATCAACTAACTGCAGATCTGAAGATATTGGCAGCCACTTTTGATGTTAGGGCTATTAGTGTTATGCGTAGCTAAAGTGGTCCTTTTTCGTACACTTCGACAAAGGATTCATACTAACAAATGGCGACTCCACACGGGTTTTAAATTATGACTGCTGTCGTTTTTCATATTCCTGCATATCCAGCTACTTCAGACCCTAGGGTTTCTTTTCAGCTGTTTATTTTTCCTATTTTTATGTTGTTTTTCTCACATAAAACCCTAAAACATTAAAATTCCTAACTTCCGTGTGTTTCTGGCCCTATTGCGCAGGTAAGCGACACCAGCCGCAACTGAGACAACAACTTTTTCGGAAACTGCTTTACCAGACACCTGGAGCTTCAAAGTCACACTTTTTAGCCCATAAACCCAAGCATCATAGACCTTCCAGTCACACTTTTCAGTCTCTTTTCCAAGAAATCAGACCCAAATGGGCCTGCAACCCCACCGCCAATTTTTCAGCTGTTTTTCTGCAATTTTTCTGGGTTTTTTTGAAGCTTCTGTCAGGGTTTTCCAGCCCCTGTCTCAACCTGTTTTGACCTAGTTCTGATCCGTTTTTGCTCATCTAAGTGGGAACATAGCCCCCTAGGGCTTCAGTACCCTCCACTTTTTGTGGAAGAGTTTTTATCTGTTTTAGGTCTGTTTTTTTCAGAGTTTCAGCCCCCCTTTTCCAGATCCGATACCTCCTTTTCAGATCCCTTTTAATCAGCTCTTCCCCCTTTCAAAACACCTCCTGAAGTTTTGTTTGGATCTACCTTTAGGGCCTCCTCCTTGCCCCTCCGGCTACGGATTTCCTCCTTTTTTCCTGTACCCACCTCGCCTTCCGCTCGGGCCGTGATCCGCACCTCTTTTCTAAATAGCCTTTCTCTTAGATCCCTGTCCCTCTTGACCCTAGATCTATTGGCCTATTTTTAAGTGTGTTTTGACTATATTTTTGCCCTTTTCTAGATTAGTTTTGAGTGACCCGCCTTCTTGGGTTGAATCGATGCACTAATAGCTGTTATTTTTCTGTTATTTCAGTATTATATACTGTTTTATGCAGATTTATTTTAAGTTACGCAGCACACTTTTTCTCTTTCTCTCAAAACGAAAATGGTTTAAAAAATTAAAATTAACGCACGCCACACACTCACCCTAATCGAAGAAGATCTTGGTTTACACCGCCAGGCAAAGAATTTGAAATCAATTGACACTACACCTATCTGCCCTTGTTTCCACATTGTAATCACTTGATTCTGCACCTCGTTGCCCTTGTATTCGTTCTTCTTCCCCTTGTGCCGTTTTTGTGTTGTCATCATTGTACCCCCAAGGCGCACTTCCCAGAGACTGCTTGGCCTTTCACCCCGCTCTCGGCCGATCGACCGCTCCGTCCCGCTCGTCGTCGAGCCGTCCTCCCGAGTCCGGCGATTAACCCGGCGACCTCCCTCCCGATTCATTGGGTTCTCCTTTTACTTCCGGTTCTCCCCCTGTCACCTTCACTATGTCTGGTCCAGGGCCTAACGCTAGCGGTAATCCTGGCCCTAATGCCGGAACTACTACTAGCGAAACCGCCACAGGAACTACCTCGGCTGCACCCTTGCTCCCTTACATGGCAGGCCTCAGCCTCCCCGATTTCAATCAGTTGATCAATGACCCTATCCGCCACGATGTTGGTTGGCCTGCTATGCCAAATTCAAGCCCCTCCCACATCCTTGCCCGAAGGCCTTGGCCGGAGGAAGATCCAACCAACCATGTCCGATTTTCCACATGGTGTTCCCTCCAACTCATTACCGATGATTCCATCCGTCTTCGGTTGTTCCAACGCACGCTTACCGGCGAAGCTTCTAAATGGTATGTTTACCAAGCCACCTCTTCCCATACCACCTTTGCGACCATTGCCCAAGACTTTTTATCTTACTTCCAGCTCCCTCTCTGATACGATACTGGTACAGAGCTTTTGACCTCTTTCAAGAAAACCTCTTCGACCCGCCTTTCCGCTCATGTACAGGAATGGTGACAAAGACGAAGCTTATGTCGAGCTCCCCCATTCGAAGATCAGATCTATATGGACTGGTTCCTTCGCTCTCTCTTAGCTCCCATTGGCAAAGATTTCGCCTCCCATTTCCCTTAAACCGAAGAAGCCGCCCTCCAAATAGCCTTGAAATATGACCTGATCTATGCTTAGTCTGGTTATGTTTATACCTTCCTCCCTGACCTCCCCAGGCCCGGTGGCGCTAACGCCCCGAGGGCATCTCATTCCGCCGACGGTATCGTTGGAGCCCTTTCTCATTCGTATGCTCAACCTCCTATGGGCTATGGTCTCCCTCAGGGAGGGGCCAGCACCTCTAGCACTCTTCCCCCTCCTGGTAGCATGTATCCAGGATTCAGGATGCCTCCTCCTTTTTCCCAACCTCCTGCTTACCTCAATGTTGCCTAGCCTAACCATTACCTTTATCCGCAGCCTGGTGCGCCAGCTCCTCCAGCATATGCACTTCCATCTCCCTTGCCTCCTCCAAACCCGCAACAGCATCTACAGCCCCCTCCAGGGCAAGTATTTGCACAGCAGGGCGTGACTAATCCCCATTCTTCTCAAAGAAGGTGGAGAGGCAATCCAAACCAGTCTTCCCCTGGTACTCGGGGACCCAATCCTCAAGGTATTGACCCTAACACTGCTAACCAGCAACAGGGCACTCAGCCCAAGCAGGACAGACCTCTTCACACAAATAAGCCATGTTCGTGTTGCGGTGTTTATGGGCATTACACCCACGATTGTCCCCTTTTACCACAGATGCGGCAGATGTGGGAGTCTCAAGCCACGTTGCGCAGACAATATGCCTCCCCTCATGCTCCCCCTAATGTGGCCACTACTCAACCAGCTGTGTTTACTGATCCTTTCCCTCAGCAAGGGTTCATGGCTACCCAACCGCCTGACAGCCAGGTCGCCACTCAACCTTCCCCTTCTGGTTCCTCTGATTACCAGATCCTTATGATGAACTCTGATCCTTCCCCAACTGTCGACCTTCACCTTCAAAATCGATCTCGCTAGTACCCCAAGCCTCCCACTCAGTCTGCCCCCAAGTCCCCTTCTTCAGGTTCTACAAAGCCTCTTTTGACATCCAATGGCCCCTTACATATCCCTCAACCCAAATTTGAGGTTCATACCAAGATTCCTAAGGGACCATTACATCGAAATGCTACTTCTGGTCGAGCTGCTCATTCGTATAGCATAGTAGATGATTTGGCGCAATCTCCTGCTGCCATTTCCACATTGCAACTCCTCCAGTCGTGCCCTTCCCAAAATAAGGCTTTGCTATCTATCGTGGGCACTGTAGATCCTGCTGATGACCAAATGATTGTTTTCGACGCCCATCAAGCTGAACATCCTCCTCTCCCTGCTTCCGTCGCCTTCTAAATCCCAGTCAAAATCCGGAATGCCAACGTTTCTCAGTGTATAATTGATGAGGGGGCATCCACCTGTGTGATGTTTGCTTCGGTTTGAAAGCAACTCGGATCTCCTGACTTGGCCCCTTCCATGATCACCCTTCGAGCGTGGGACGGCCACGCCTCCCAGCCCATCGGCCTTTTCCGTAATTGTCCTATCACCCTTGCCGGTAAGACTGTTTGCGTTGACGTCGAAGTCATCGACCCCCTTCTAGATTACAACATTCTATTGGGGCGAAGCTACACCTATGCCATGTCTGCTGTCCCCTCTGTAGTTTTTCGCAAGATGTATTTTCCTCACAATGGAAAGATAGTCACCATCGACCAGTTGACTTATCATGAGCCAAAGTCTCAGACCTCCCCTGAGACGACCATCTCTTCTATAGCCAATAAGAAAACCATCGATTCCTTGACCAGTGTCTCCCCTGGCATCTACAAATATTCCTCCCTGCTTGGAACTTTTCCTAGTCTCCCCCCTCCTCACATCTCTGATCCCAGCTTATCGAATGTTTGCATGATGCAATCGTCTCGGGCTGCCCTTAAGCGACCCGCCTCGGCTAGTTAGCAACCTCAGACTCAACCTTGCCCACCGCAACCCGCTCCTAGCCCTTCATCTCCGCCAGCCAGACCTCCTCCTTCTGGCCCTTCTCCTATAGCTGGTATCCCTGAACCCCTTTATCCCCCTGGATTGGTTCCCCCAGGCCTTAACCATCTCGGAGCTGTCCCTCCTAGTCATTATCCCGCTGGTCAGATATCGTTCCTAGCTCCCCCTCCCAGAGTCTATTCGGTCCTCGTCATGGCCACCCTCTCTCTCCCTAACCTGACCCTTGGTATACCCGTCTGGTACCTTGACCCTCCAGCCGCTACCCCTCCTGGTCACCCCTAACCATATCTTGCTTTGACACCGGTTCAACCGGTCCCCCTTGCTTCCTCTATTGCTACCATGCCCCCTGCACCTCCCCAAGACCATACCCCTGTGGTGACAGCTCCAGGAAAGAAAGGCAAAGCTCACAAGGGGGCATCCAAAGACAAGGCCACCCTGACTGACCCTGCTCCTCCCCCACCCGCAAAGCCTTGTGCCTTGTGTGATGTCGTCGGTTACGCCACCCATACTTTTCCTGAGTTGCCCCGCATTCAACCCATGGTTAAAGTCGCGTTCCCTGAGTCTACAGTCTCCGACCCTTCTCTTCCGTCCTCGTCCGTAACCAAGAACCCAAAAACTATTCGCACTAGAAAACCCTGCGCTTTGTGCGGTATCCATGGCCATTACTCCCACCATTGTCCTCACCTGACGCATTACCGCACCTCTTTAGAAGTAGTCTGAGAGTATGAGGTTGAAAAAAATCAATTCGCCTCTCCCATACTCGCACAGTATGCTTCGGGCCAGCTTGAGGATCCCCCTGCTCCCATCGACATTCCCCCCCCTGATGTTCAGATGACGGAGTCTACTACGACCATTCTTTACCTATCCTCCTCTGTGCGACCTTTGGAGCCCAGTCCCCTTGCATCCTCCCCTGTTGTCTCACTTGACCCCCCTTCAGCGACCACCCTTGACCCCCTCGTTTCTACCCATACACGAGATCACTCCACCCGTATCTCTATTGACCTCCGCAGCCCGAGTCCCCGCCATACCTCTTATAGCCCTCATATACCACCCTCTAGTTTATATATGAGTCATAGCCATCCTGCTCATTGCACTCCCTCCCACAGTTGCCGCTCGATGTCTTCTGTACACTCACACTGACATCATTGTATCTCCTCCCCCCATTTGTTGTCTTGTAACACCATTCCACAGGACCTCCCGCCCCCCCCCTTTATCGGTTACGCCGATGGTGCAAGTCGTTACTCCCGGAATCTAGCCTCGGTAGGTTGGGCCATTTTCACCCCCTTGCATGCCCTTGTTCTCTCAAACGGGGTCTGAATTGGTACTGCCACCAACAATCAAGCCGAATATGATGCAGTGCGTGGTCTCTTAGCCGATGCCCTCTTTCATCGCATCCTCCATCTGCATGTTTTTTTGGATTCCCCACTTCTTGTCATTCAACTAAATGGTGTTTATCGTGTGCATAACCCTGTGTTGTTTAGACGATATTTATGAGTGAAACTCTTGATACGTGAATTTGACACCATAACTTTCAACCATGTACCTCGAGAATAGAATCACTATGTAGATAGTATTGCAAAACATGTTCTAGATTGGCATTTATCACACGCATTTCATACAAGACAATAACATTCATAATCATTAAACACAATGCATATCCATAATATGTGTCGCAAAACATGTGTTTAGAGTCCATCTACTCTGATACATATGACATGCCCATAGCATGTTACAAAAACTCAGAACTGGGGGCACCACCTGCCCCTACATACACACTAGGGGGCACCACATGCCCCACACCTACTCACTATCTGGTGGATCCCGAGCCAATGGCTCTGCTCCTGCAGCCCATAGATCACGTATGCCTTGACTGTCCATCGCCATGCGCCGCATGACACCTCACCATTCCGAGGGTAGACCAATGCACGGCTCCACGTACTGGTCGTCTAAGTCTTGCCACCCGCGCTCTGAAACTCCGGTCAGCAACCTCTCGCATCTACGGCGGATGTCCTCTAGAAGGGCGGCCGCATCCTCATTGCGTGCTGCTCTCGACCCACTCGGCCCTGCAGCTCCAGAGGCTGCCAGGTGTCCCATATATCTAGCCAGTTTTATCGGAGCTATATCTACATACCAAAAGTACATGAATCAGTACCATATCTACTATTAAATAACTTTAACATTCCCATACAATAATAGTAATCTGTCACTTACCATCGGGCCCCCATACTCGACCGGGTGGAAGTGGCAGGTCCAGATCTCCACAATAACTCATTCCACTATAGGGATAGTCGTCAATGTATAATGGAATCTGATCCCAATGGGCAAAGAACTTAGGTCGAAACACTCGTCCGACCGCCCCTCCTCCTCCTTTGCACAGTAGCCGCCCCCACTGGCGCATCCTGGGCTCTCTCGGGCCCCCATCTAGGAGCTGTATACGAGGTCGTAAGGTCAGGATCTTCTCAAAGAAGAAGGCGCACAATAAAGTCCCATACGAACAATCGTGGTTCACTTGCCGCTTGCAGAGTGACAACTATCGTTTTAGCGACACCAGCATCATTTCGGCCCACCCATAGTAGGTCCCACTCAACACACTCTCCACAATCATCATCTGCCCCCCAGTGATGTGATGGAGTGCCTGGTTGCCCAGGATACGCAGTACCGCTGCGGCCACTACACGGGTCTCTAATCTCTCTAGATCCCCGATCGGTATCCGAGTCCCCTTGACTTGAAGACCCGATCGACAATGTCGCTCCAAAAACTCCATGATATGCCGCCCCCACGGTAATACTGGCTGCGTGTTTCCCACCATCCCCAGTGGTGGGCGACTCGTTAGGATATACACATCCTGGATTGTCAGTTCGATCCTGTGCCCCTACACTACAAAGACCTCATGCTCTGGATCCCAGTAACTGATAATCCGGGACAACAAAGGCTCTCCCACTCTCATCAAAGGGTTCTCCAAAAACTTTAGAACCCCAAACCTGGCCAACACACGACGGACACCCTGATCTCATTTCCGGACTATGCCTTAATGTGCCCGTGCCCTTTCTCCAGCTAACCCGATATTTTTTACATTCGTATTAAAACATTGGTCTTTGTCAAGATACATAGTGAATACTATAACTAAAAACAAAAACCTAACTTCCGCCCATAAAACAACATCAAAACCCCTCATCTTCTAGCCCACTTTTTCTTACCTGGCCCCAGGGCTGCAGTTTTTTCCCCCAACTGCTGTGTCGCACTTTTTGGGGCAAAAAGTGCGACCCGGCCGTAGAGATGAGGGAGGGGCTGTTTCTGGGGATTTGGGCCCTAAACTGCAAATGTAATCCATCAAAATGAAAGAGCAAGGTTAGGCCTCTTACCTCCAACTGACAGATCTCGATTCCAACGGTCGGTTTGTCCGCTACGTTCGCCGCAAGATTTAGGGCCTTCTCTCCTCTCCACATTCACCACAGCAACAATAGCAAATGAGTAATTTTGGAGGGAAAACTGCCTTATTAAAAGAGAACCCCTATTTCTTCTTTCGACTGCTGCGCCCACACCGTAGCCCCGTTTGACGAACCGTCTACACCGTTGGAAAGCTCTCACCGAGCCCTCAAATGGGTATCTGTTAGTTTTTTGTGATTTGATACTTCACCAGGGCACATTTTGTCCAAGAAGGGTCACTTCACCTCTCATTAAAATCGCATTTCTTCACTTACAACACTTGTACTTGGGGCACCACTTTTCCTCCTTACTTGTCTCTGTCTGGGTTGATTTTCGTCGTGAGTTACCATTTTGTACTCATGTTTTCATCGTCCCCCATTGGGCCTTTACTGTGTGGCAGCACCATCAAGTCGCCCTTGTTTAGAGCATCCAAGTTGAGTCATCATTACAGTCATGGAGTCTATCCCGAGTCCCTTTTTACCCCGCTATAGCCCTCCATCCTTCATTGCTTGGTCTCTCTCTTGCGTCGTACATTATGGCCTTCAGTCCCACTGTCCCCTATCCCTTATGATATTGTGTCAGTCGCTGCCATGTCATCCATGACCTTTATGCTCTAACAAGGGAAGTCGTCCATTCGCTACTCAGTCCCTTCCATTTCACCATCATCATTGGTGTCAGTCTGTCCGTCGCTCTATTGTTCTTCTCTCGTGCCTTAGTTGAGGATCTCTACCGTTCACCTGGCGAGACCTCTTCTCGTTGACCAGCCCTTCATTCCGCAAGACAGCCTGAGTATGGCACTGGTTCCAGCCTTCCACTCTTGTTCGTTGCCTCGTATTCAGCAAAGGATCTCTCATTTCCTTTTGACTTGATTGTTTCTCCACCAACTCTCAAGATGATCGAGATCCGTATACTTAATGGCCCGTTGATGCCAGGCCGCCCTTGGTGATTCTCGTGTGTGTGATGTCTCTGCCCCGGCGAGGGTGGCCCTCGCAGGCTCCCCACATGTCTTGATGACCTCTTCATTTCAGCCTTCGGCGCCCATATATTCGATGATGTTGGCCCCGGCGCTGCGCGCCTTCTTGCCTTCGCATGTATTTCCACTAGTTTTTGTTCTCCTCCCCGTTTATAGGGGGAATTTGGGTTGTCTTTGTATCTCATGTACTCATATATTATTGTGTAAGTCATGGCTATTATCCCAGGAACAACATGTATGTGGGATTCATCATTCTATTTTTCTGGCTTGGGTTTATGCCAGCATGCACTTTATCGTTTGGTTCCTTGTTTACTGGACATACTATTCTTTTGTACTTTGTCTCGGCGGGCATAGGTATGCCTCCCCCGCCGCCTTTAGCACAGGTACCATCTCATAAACTAGAGAATTTTTGCACCTGTAAGTCTCGTCTTTTCAGGGTCTAGTTCTTCAGCACACTAGTCTACCTTACACTTCTCTCTCTGACCTCCCTTTTGATGTCTGGTGATTGAGTTCTTGCTAACATTTCCTACCATGTTGGTTTTCTCCAACACTTGCACGCCGGGGGGAAATCACACCATTTTTTGGTCATCTAACCCACACATTTATTAGATGGACCAAGTAGACTGATAACACCACCTTACCCTAAGTAAAATTGCTTTCTACTATGTAAAATAACTTAATAAAACACATTTATTAGGTTGCTTATGGTCTAAACAGAAAACCCCAAAAGGGGAATATTAAACAAATCTATATTTGTTTGATTTCCCTCATGGAATAATTAATTAAACAACAATTTAATTATTATTCCTGGTCATGTCTAACCCAAAACAAAGAAATTAATTAGATAAATCCTTATTTATCTTCTTATTTTCTAGAAATAATTATTTAAATATTATTTAAATAATATTCCTTGTTAAATATGACTAAATAATTTATAAATAATTAAATAAATCATTATTTATTTAATTCTCATTCAACCACTTCCTTAAAATGATAAATAGATCATTTATTTATTTATTATTTACAAATCAAGGGATTTGACCTAAGTCAAATACTTTTCCCCTCCAAAAAATATAATAAAATATTCTGCTGGTGTTGTGATCTAGATTTGCTTAATACTATTTTAATCATGCACCAAGATCTAGAATGACCCAATATTTTTATAAATAGGAGTGGTTTTCCCACTATTCTTCACCTTGTTGCCTATTGCATCACCTCGGATCTATACACTTGGTCACATTTTTCTACATTATTTGCTGTGTGAGCTCCCTTTGATTTCTATCTTTGTCTGGGTTTTCTACACCAACAGGAGAGAGAAATGCTAGATCTGAAGTGCTGAGGACTTCCAAGAACCTATCCCATTGAGGAGAATTGGAAACATCTTCTTGTTTTCCTCCCAGGTGCCCTTAATACAAAAAATTCTTTCAAAAATTGTTCTTGTCTTGTCTATTGGATATATGGAGCAAACCCTTCTTTTTACCGCTTAATGTCTTTCTATGCATAGATCTGGTTTTTTGCAGCTCTTGTCTTGATCAACTAACTGCAGATCTGAAGATATTGGCAGCCACTTTTGATGTTAGGGCTATTAGTTATGCGTAGCTAAAGTGGTCTTTTTTCGTACACTTTGACAAAGGATTCATACTAACACCTAGAGGTGGTGAAGAGTGGTTTAAAGGTACCAAATTCACAATGTAGGGTCGTAAGGAGTTTCTCAAGCAAGAACACAATGTAGTTTCTCTGACCAATGCTATCCCTAGGAATTTTATGGAGGAGTATTATGAAAAAATGTTGATGGTAATTAAAAAATGTTTTACCTGTGAAGGGATATTCCACATGGTTTACTCATACCATCTCAGACTTCTTTTGCATGTTGTAGGTAGGATATCACTTAAATTACCTTTCTATTTATACAAGAGTTTATGGAAAATGTTAGATAGCGTTCAAGTCAAGTCAGAAGGTAGTGATACATCTTTGTTTCATCATGGTCTAATAAAGCTTCTAGTGTTGGAAGAATTAAGAAGGTTAGATAGAGATTGGATTTCTTTCTTGTTTATGAGTGGTTATGAAATTGATGTGGTCACTCAAAAGAAAACCTTAAAACCTAGAACTACTACATCACTAGCTATGGTAGAATAAGTTGAAGAAGAAAAAAGATCATCCTCTACAGAACCAATGAACATAGGAGCAGAACCTCTACAAGAGATTGACACCCCTCAAGCAACACCTACAAAACAGAAACATAAAGTCAGTAAACAAGGCAGGAAGAGGATGACTAGAAGCTAGACATTGGCCAAGGGCAATCTGAAGGATATCCTTCATGAAATTGACATTGAAGAGTCACCAATAGTGCAAGATGAAGATATTGAGGATGGTGGAAGAAAACTGAAGAAAGTTAAGACTACTAAGAAACTAGATTTTGCATGTGAAGATGATGGCTTTATATTTCAGCTAAGGAAACCAATGAAAAAACATGAAAAGAAGGCCATGGAGAGAAAAAATACAGAGAAAATCAATGAAACTATACAGCTAGTAAGCATCATATATTTGTCTCCATCAGCAGAGGAATAAGTTGTTATCAGGCAAAGAAAGGGCAAAGAGAAGATAAGTGAAAAATTAGAAATAGAATCCCTCAAAAAACAACTGAAGGAATAGATAAGGAGATATTATATTTGAAGTCCGAGGTAGAAAACCATAGGTCTGAGAAGGTTCAATTTGAACAAATGATGAAAAATGGGAAGGCCAAATCTCAACTATCTCAAAATCTATGGAAATGCCAAAATATTGCTAAAGAGTACTCAACCATTAAGAGGGGTAGTCAAACACACCAGAAATATGAACTTATGCTTGCAAGCTAAAAACAAATCATTAAAGGATCAAGTGGAAGACCTTCAGGAGTAGCTGGAATTGATTCAAGTTGAGCTGGAGAAGAAAGGGTTGAGGATGAGAGTGGTTGAAGAACCCATAAGCCAATTAATTGTAAATGAATAAGAAACTCCTAAAGAGTGAAAAATTGAGCTAAAACATGTTTAATGAGGTTCATGGCTTGCAAATAACCTAAATTTTTCCTCAGGTGATCAATTTTTGAAGACAATCACAAAAACATCAAATTCCGGTTTTTTAGGCAGTTTCATAGCACGCTTCAGGCTTGAAGCCAAAAAAATGCTACGAAAATTCTGAAGATGCTATTTTTCTTTGGAATTTAGTTTTTTCAAGGGTTAAGGAGGGGATTTTTTTTTTTCAAGATTTTTTGGCATAGTAAAGGTTTTTGACCAAAAAAGGTAGCAAGGAGATGGATGAAAAGGAAAATTTTCATACGCTATGAAACTACGCTATGAAACTGCCTAAACTACCCTATTTCATAGCGAGAAGTTTTCTGAAGATTTTTTGGGGTTCCAACAACACAGAAGCCATTTGGAAACCTCCAGCCTGTTAGTGGGCCATCCCAACAGAGACTCATTGCTCAAAATGAGTGTCACACATCCAGCTCAATGGGCAGACCAATGATTAAAGTGAATATTATCCATTCCTAAAAAGTAGGACTATGTTTCCTAAATCTAGGGGTATTTTAAATATGTTAAGTGATGGTGAATTGTCTCTTGAGCGTGTGATCTCTATTATGTAAATGTTTTACAGTTAGAAAAACTAAATTTAATAAATAGGAAGTAGAGTCCTACTAGTATTATGAAATCTTAAAGGATAGTTATCCTTTTTTTGTTCCAAGAAAGTAGTTTCAGTTATGTTAGGTGTCAGAGTTAGAGTTCGAGGATCTAGCCAGCTGGGTAGATAATTTATATTATAAATAATTTCTATTATAGACTAAACATCGAAGAGCAAGGTGTTGGAGAATATTGTACCAAATTTCTACTTGTATGTTTTTCCATTATCAATAATATATAGTGATATTCTACTTCCATACCTGAGATTCATTTAATGTTTTTTTACTGTATATCTTTTATGTCTAATCACTTGCAATGAATTTTATCTCTAATTACTAAGAATTCATGATTTCATGATCTCAGTTACTTTAGGGGTTAATTTTTTGTGTTTTCCTTATGTTGTGTGTATGAATCATCCTTATTAAAAACCTCTATTTGCCTCAGCTTCCATGTGAAGAATTACTATCACTAAGTGCACTGATGTTGACTCCACAACCCAATGGTAGCAAGTCTTCATTTTTCAACCCGAAATCAAATAAAACAACATTTCATAGAGTTATCCATCTAGTATTATTTATATTTAAAATCATAAATCCCTTTGAAAGAGCCATCTCAAACTGAAGAGGCTAATCTTCAGTTAGAAGTGGTTTGAAAGAGTTACATTGAGTTGATTGATGAGTAGACTATCAAGATCAATTTGGTGATAACAGTTGGTATTGTTGGAATATTTCAAGTAACCCCCAAACAGAGTCATATCCTAGTAGAAAAGAGGATTCTCAAATATCTAAGAGCCACAATGGACTATCGACTTTGGTGTCCCAGAGGTAAAGATCTTTCACTAACCATTTTTACTGATGATGATTGGTAGGTGATGTATATTACCAAAACATCACTAGTGGTAGTTATTTATTTCTTAGTGCATGTCTTTTATCATGGTTAAGCAAGAAGCAAGCCTTAGTCTCTCTCTCTTTTTCTCTCTCTCTACTATTGAAGAAAAATATATTACAATATCTTGTTTTTGCACTCAGCTCTTATGGATGAAGCATACTTTACAAGATGTGCAAATGATATATCATCAACCTATACCCATCATATATCATAATAAGAGTGCAATCAAATTTCGAATAACCTCATTTTCCATTAAAAGAAAAATCATATTCCAATCAAGTACCATATTCTAAGAGAGCAAGTTTCAAATCATATTGTCAAGTGTGAGTATGTACCTACAAAAGAGTCAGTAAGTTATGTATTCACCAAATCTCTCCCAAGAGATCAATTTGAGTAATTAAGGTAGATATTGAGAGTATTTCCCCTTACCTACCTCCACTATATCTTTCTGAAGAGGAACAAAGGCAACCAAAAATCACTCAACATATCAAAAGGAAGTTGTTAGGTCCATAGGATCAACAAGAAAGGGGGATATTGTTTGTATGGGGAGCATATTGTTTTATTTTCCATTGATGTCAAAGGGGGAGAATTACACCAAAATGGGAGGAGTATGAAAAGGAGAAGAAGTAAGAAATGTATACTTTTATTTTATTCTTGTTTTATTGTTGTTTCCATCAATGCCAAAGGGGGGTAATTTTAGATATAAGTTTTCATTAATGGCAATGGCAGAGATGAGTGCAAGTAGATTGATAAAAATAACAAATAATTTGGAGCCATTTCTTGTTTAGAAGATAAACTCAAATGTTCTTGCAAACTAATCATATTTTTAGAACTTGGAAATATATTTCCAATGGTATATGGAATTTTGCAAATGGCCTTCTAGATAAAAATTTGTTTCCACTCAAATTTAGGGAGGCCAAAAGAGGTCAAAGGTTGTAGAACTAATGTTGGTAATGGTTTTAATGGGTGAAAATTTTGGCTAGGCTCACCTAATTTGGCAAATAATTTGGTGTAGGATAGGAATTAAACTGAGACATGTACAAATGAGAAACATGCTCCACGCATCACCACCAACTCATCATAAAAAATGCAAGGGCCCATGCACAGTCAAGGGTTAATAACATGGGGATATGTGTTGGGTGGATTTCCAAAACCATTGATTGAGAGATGAATGATCTTTATTAAAGTTGTTGATTAGTGGTTCTCATTTATGTCAACCCAAGCAGCACCAGGGGCAACCCAGATCTTCCATGGGAATTTTGACCTAGAAAATTACTATATTCTTGGTCAAGAATATTTTTTATGGTTTCTACTTGTCGAGATTTTTCTGTTGATATATGGCACGCCATGTAATTCTTCACATTTTGAAAGATATTCATGTTTGAAGTTTGTAACCCCAGTTAGTGGGCTAAAATCCCATGGGGTTGTGGCATGGGTCATTGAAAAGTCAATAATTGATCATTTTTAAGCTCCTAATATCCCTCCCATGTTCACTTGTTGAAGCCCCTCTCAACCTAAGCATTTATATAAATTGTGATCCTCATATCCTCTTCATGTGGGGATTTCGCTACCTAAAACATGTTATTGTGGAATTTGCGCTGTAAAATTTTTTCCATGAAGGTTCAAAAGCCAAAAGTTTTATGAGGTGAAGCTGAAATCTCACGAAACCTCCTGTCAAAATTTCAGATCAATGTGTGGAACATTTTCGGAGATATGATCTGTGGAATTCAGTGTTTTTGCTAACTCCTAAAGTTCATTTCAAAGAAGTGACCTTGGGAAAATCATCATAACTCTCTCTCTGAGTATCGGATTGGAACTCTGTAAAAAGTGGCAGATATTGCATGGAATTTAGTTTTTTCTATATTAATTTTAGAGCTGAATGAAGAAAAAGTGACACGTGGAACACCATACAAGTGCGCTCTATTAAACTAGTCCATAATTAGGTCATTGTGAGAGATTGGGCATAAATTTTCCTTTAAGAATCAAAATTAGGTCAAACCTATGGCATTGTAAAGAAGACTCAGAGGAATACTACAGGACCCAAAATCACATATTGAGGATCTGAAATAATTGAGATACATCAGATTCAATATCAAGCTCCTAGAAGGCAAGAAAAAGCTAGATCATGTGTTGTCAAGGGCTGCAAAGGACCATAATTTTTAGGGAAGCAAAGCAAAGCAAGGTGTAGTAGAGGTAATATCCAAGTAATTATATTCTGCATATGCATTTTCATATCTTAATTTCATTAGGTTCTTTGTATTCTAATTTCCTTTTTTTGTTTAACACTAACATATTCTCAATAGGATGAGGTAAGTTTTGATATTATCATGTCATGTGTATTTCCTTGGAGACTTTTTGCAGGTATTATATATTCACCAAGATAAGAATCAATGCATGCTCTAATGTTGTGAAGAGTGAGAAAGGGTAGCATAACAAGAGAAACAATATAGGTGTAGAAAAACATCAAGACGTTTACCACATGAAGTCTTCACGAGGGCAACACTGCATACAGTCATTGTAAAGGTATCATTATACTGAGTCATTGTAAAAGAATCATTGTAAAAATTGTACAAGTGCCTATCTTCCAAGAGTTGAAGAGGTAGTGTCAGGAGGTCTAGGATCATCATTAGGTGGTTGCATCATAGTTGGGGTTATGGTCTAGTGTGCCTTCTTCTTCTACATCATTCTATATCATTGTAAAGTGGACCATTTTCCCTGGTATGGGAGTCCATTCTTATTTTATTCTTCTATAGGGTGGTAGGGTGGTGCTAGGCTGGTGCATGAAGTCACCAACATGTTCAAGCCTGTGAAAAATTTATGGTGGTAGGGTGATGCTAGGGTGAGTTGTAGCTCATTTGGTGTTGGGGCATCCATTCAGTTGACTACTGAAGAGTCTCGGGCATTAGAGCATCCATCCAGTGGGAGCTAGAGAAGAATGATTTTCTATATTCTAGGAATTTGGAGCTTTATTTTCAATGGAAGTTGAATATTAAAGAATTTTTAGAAAATAATTCAAGTGGTTTTTATTCTAGAGAGGGTTTCCACCTTAAAAACTGTGTGCATTTGTGTTCCTTTTTTTTACTACTATCATTGTAAAAAACTGATAATAATTGAATATTAACTAATTATTTGAAAGATTAATAATAATACTAATTGAAAGGAATATTTATTCACCCCCCCCCCCCCCCTCTCAGTATTTCCAACAATTGGTATCAGAGCTTGGTTCCTTCAATAGAAGTTTAACAATTGAAAGGAGGTCATGGAGCATACCAAGAATGGTGTACCTTTGTTTAATGAAAATAATTATGCACTCTGGAAAGGAAGAATGGAGGTATATCTCTTGGCGCAAGGTTACGAAGTGTGGGACACTGTTCAAAATGGCTTTACACCAACCACAAATGAACAAGGTAAGAAGAATTTGGTAAATGATGCAAAAGCAAAGAATATTATTATCAATGGACTTATTGAATCTGCTTATCATAAGGTGTTGGGTTTTAAAACCACAAAAAATGTATGGGACAAGCTTGAGAATATATATGCAAGTGACTCAAATGGCAAAGAAGCAAAGCTTAAAATCTATAGAGAAAAATTTGAGCAACTCAAAATGAAAGAAGATGGAAAAAAAATTTCATACTTCCAATACGTTTATGAAATAACCAACACTCTGGAAGGATTGGGAGAGCCAGTTGACGAGAAGACTATTATACGAAAGATTCTTAGAACGTTACCAGGGAGATTCAACCCAAAGGTATTGGTCTTAGAATATAGTGAAAATTTGGACAAACTCAGCAAAGAGGAATTACATGGAGTTCTCATAGCATATGAAATGAGACTTGATGAGGAAGAGGGTACTTCACATCTAGAAACTGTGTTCGTTGCATCTAAGAAAACCAATAAGGACAAAAAACCTTCAATTGAAAATATTTTCACCTACAAGTGTGAAGAAAAGGGATATGATGAAGAAGGTCTTTTAGATGAAGAACATGCTTACTTTATGATAAATCTAAAAATTGGTAAGGGAAAATTCAAAGGTAAACTTCCATTAATATGTTTCGGCTATGGTGAGGTTGGGAATTTCACAACAAAATGTCTGAACAGAAGTGATGGAAACTCAACACAAAATAAAGGATTTAAAATATTCAACAAGCAAGGCAAAAAGAAAGGATCCAAAAGGATTTTTCTCTCTAAAGAAGATAGCTCATCATCAGATGAAGACAGTGAGAGGGAAGAAGAAGCTAATGAGAGAGTATTTTTTATGGCCAAGCACAATAAACAAGAGGTATCAAACAAAAAAGAAGAAGGGTTGACCATAGAAGAATTTTCTAAGGAGGCAATGAGGCTTATAAAAGAGCTCAAGGCTAAGAAGATATGTTCCAACACTCTTGAAGAACAAGTTCAAAGTCTCAAAAGTGAAGTTGGAAAACACAAATGTATTGAAGACTCACCTCAAAATAAGTTGGAAGAAAGGGAAGCATTAGAAGTTGAAGTAGTCTCACTGAGTAAGGAAGTGAAGAAGGGAAAAACTATCCAAAACTATGCTAACAGCTCAAGGGCATTGGAAGAAATCATCAACAATCAATGATATTACAATGACAGAATTAGCCTCAGTTATAAAGAAGAAGAAGCATGACCTTCTATAACAAAATATAATGAACCTATGAAATCTTACATGCATGTAGACTTCATTGGACAAGATTCGCAAGAACATCCTTGGAAGACGATTCCTCGACGAAGATTTCCATCCAGGTACCAACATATTTTTCATGGATATTTTTATTCATGTGGAAAATTTGGTCATAAAGCTATAGAATGTTGCATGTACCCTAAGAACCAATAAAATTCGAAGAGGTCCTTCAAATATGAACCTCCCAGGGCTCAATTAAACATCAATAGATTTGAACATTTAAGAAATAATGTGGAATGTTACAAATGTCAAAAATTTGGACACATAGCCAGAGACTATAGACTTGATAATCCTCCAAAAGAATCTTTGAAGCCACAAAACAAACAAACATGGAAGAAGAAGAAGACTGATAATTGTGCTCTCACTCTTAAGTTTCAAAACACATATGACTGGAGATAGAAAGAAATTTGTATCTCTGAAAGAGAAGAAGGATCGAACCGTATCCTTTGGAAATGATGGATCTTCAAATGTTATAGGATCAGGTATCATCACTCTCGGAAGCAAAGATGTGATAGCCAAGAATGTTCTATTGGTTGAAAACATGAATCACAGTCTGCTCAGTGTTGGAAAAATGTGTGATCAAGGACACACAATGCTATTCAACTCCACAAAATGTGAAATCAGAAAAGGAAGGTAAGGTAAAATTGTGGCTATAGCAAGTCGAGCTCCAAACGACATATATGTTCGGGATGAAGCAACTAAAGCATGCATACTAGCTATAGAAGATGAAATTTGGTTATGGCACAAATGAATGGGTCACATAAACTTTGAAAATAGTGTCAGGATAAGAAAAAAGGAAACAGTATGAGAAATGCCGAAAATCTCAAAACCTTCCAACACACTATGTGAGGCCTGTTAGCATGGAAAGTATACAAAAATCCAATTTAAAACAAAAGAACACTTTGCATCACATCCATTAGAATTGATACATACTGATCCATGTGGTATTGTGAGAACAAAAGGCTTATATGGAGAATTATATTTCATGTTAATGATAGATGACTATACCAGGATGACAGTCGTCAGTTTCCTAAAGAAAAAATATGAAGCATTTGAGCGATCTAAGATCTACAAGGATTAGGTCGAAAATGAAACTGATTTGAAAATAAAGTGTCTAATATCAGATAATGGTGGAGAATTCACATCCAACTTATTTCAACAATACTGTGACGAAAATGGAATAAAAAGACAATTTTCAATAGCACGAACATCTCAGAAAAATTGAGTTGTTGAAAGAAAGAACATAATCGTATAGGAAATGGGTAGAACAATGCTGAAGGAATCAAAATTGGATGAAAAATTATGGGTTCAAGAAATTGATACGACAATCTTCATTATCAACCAAAGTCTTCTAAAAAATAATTGCAACAAGACCCCATATGAATTATGGATAGGAAAACCAACTAATGTAAAATATTTTAGAATCTTCGGAAGAAAATTTTATATCAAGGTAAGTTTGAATCACGTGTTGATGAAGGTATCTTTGTTGGTTACTCACACAAAATAAATGCCTATAAATTCTATAATCTAAGATGAAAACAGATAGTGGAGAGCATAAATTTTACATTTGATGAAGATGGTGTTCTAACAAATAATGATGAGGATCTAGAATCTTTGAAACTTGAGACGGAGGTTGAAAAAGACAGAGAAAATTCTAGAACAAGAAGAAACTATCAACCAGGAATATGTAAATAATGATCATCAAGATAGACCGGAACAACAACAAGAAGCTCCTCCAAAGAGAACAAAATAATGGATTCAAAAGAACCATCCATCAAATCAAATCATTGTTGACATAAATGAAGGTCGATAGCTTCGTTCATTGCAACAAGCACACATTGCTTTTATAGAAAATTTTGAGCCTAGTAGTTTTGAGGAAGCCAACCAGAATGAACATTGGGTAGAAGATATGAATGAAGAATTGGATCAAATCGAGAAGAATAAAACCTGGGAATTAGTTCCACGACCAAAAGATAAAAATGTCATTGGGACTAGATGGGTGTTCAGGAACAAACTGAATGAAGATGGACATGTTACCAGAAACAAAGTAATATTGGTTTGCAAAGGCTATGCACAAGTGGAAGGAATTTATTTCAACAAAAAAATTGCACCAGTTTCCAGAATGGAAGCCTTCTGAATTTTTCTTGCCTATGAATGTTCAAGAAAAATCAAAGTCTACCAAATGGATGTTAAGTCATCATTTCTGAATGGCAAATTAGATGAATAAGTTTACATCAAACAACCTGAAGGTTTTCTACTATCAGAAAAATAAGACTATGTTTGCATGATAAAGAAGGCTCTATATGGTCTCAAGCAAGCTCCCAGAGCATGGTATGCTCTTCTTGATGGATATCTATGTCAACAAGGGTTCAAGAAAGGTACTATTGATAACAATATTTATGTACAAATAGATAAAGATAATTTAACAATCATTGAGGTATATGTGGATGATATAATATTTGGTAGCAATGATGATCGACTAAGTAAGAACTTTTATAAAAAGATGAAAAGCGAGTTCGAGATGTCCTTACTTGGTGAGATGCCAAACTTCTTAGGGAAAATATCTCAGCAAGAGAAAGGAATATTTATATGTCAAGCCAAGTACATCAAGGAAATGCTCAAGAAATTCAAAATGGAAGATTGCAAACCTGTCCTTACTCCGATGGTAACAGGTTTAAAATTGAGCATAGATGACTCATCTAAGGATGTGGATCAAAGGTTGTACAGATCTATGGTTGGTAGTCTTCTATATGTAACAGCCTCCCGGCTAGATGTTATGAAAGAAGTTGGAAAAGTAGCAAGATTCCAAGTAGCACCAAAAGAATCACATATTATTTCCATCAAAAGAATTATTCGATATCTAAAGGGCATAGAAGAATATGGCTTGTGGTATCCCAAGGGTAACAATCTCATTATTCAAGCCTTTACATATGCATATTGGGCAAGAAGTGTTCATGATCGTAAGAGTACTAGTGGAGCAACATTCTATCTAAGTGGTTGTCTCGTATCATGGTTGAGCAAAAAGAAAATGCCAATCTCGTTATCTACAACGAAAGCATAATATATTGCAGTGGAAACATGTTGTACTCAAGTCCTTTGGATGAAACAAACTTTACAAGATCTTCAAGTACAATTCAGTGAGCCTATTCCCATACTCTATGACAACACCAATGCCATCAACATCTCCAAGAATCCTGTCATGCATTCGAAAAAAAAACACATTCTGATAAAATATAATTTTATTAGAGAAGAATTTGCTAAAAAGAATATCAAACTTGAGTATGTTGGTACAAAAGAACAAATATCTGATATCTTCACTAAACCTTTACCTCATGAAGCATTTGAATATCTTTGCCAGAAGCTTGGGATTCTCCCAAGTTCTCATTAGATTTTCCTTATTCAGTATATAAAGGGGGAGTGGAAGTGTGTGCAGGTCCGTAGGATGGTTGTGTGTCAAGGGGAGTTACCTTTTGTCATTGATGTAAAAGGGGGAGAGAATTTTTTAGGAAGAGGTGTCATGATCGCAGGGGGAGTACTTGCATTTCCATCAATGCCAAAGGGGGAGATTGTTGATTAATGGTTGTCATTGATGTCAACCCAAGTAGCACCAAGGGCTAACAAGATACTGCATGGGAATTTTGACCTACCAAATTACTATATTCTTGGTCAATAATATTCTTTTATGGTTTTTACTTGTCGAGATGTTTTCGTTGATATATGGAATGCCATGTAATTCTTCACGGTTAGAGAGATATACATGTTTGAAGTTTGTAACCTCAGTTAGTGGGTTAAAAACCCATGGGGTTGTGGCATGGGTCATTGAAAATTCAATAATTAATAATTTTTAAGCTCCTACAATCCCTCCCACGTTCGCTTGTTGAAGCCCCTCTCAACCTAAGCATTTATATAAATTGTGATCCTCATATCCTCCTCATGTAGGGATTTCGCTACCTAAAAGAGGTTATCACGGAATTTGTGCTATAATTTTTTTATACGAAGGTTTAGAAGCTGAAATTTTAATGAGGTGAAGCCAAAATCCTAAGGAAGCTCCTGTAAAAATTTCAGATCAAGATGAGCAATGTTTTTGGAGATATGATCTGTGGAAGTCAGTGTTTTGTAGGCTCCTGAACTTGATATCAAAGAAGTGACCTTGGGAAAATCGTCATAACTCTCTCTCTGTGTATCGGATTGGAATTCTATAAAAAAAATTAGATAGTACGTGTACTGTAGTTTTCTTTGTATCAATTTTAGAGCTGAATGAAGAAAAAGTAGCACGTGGAACGTCGTACAAGTGCAGTCTACTAAACTAGTCTATAATTAGGTCATTGTGAGAGATTGGAAATAACTTTTTCTTGAAGAATGCAAATTAGTTAAGACCTATGGAATTGGAAAGAAGACGCAAAGGACTAATTCAAGACTTAAAATAACATATTGGGGATCTTAAATAACAGAGATACACCAAATTCAATATTGAGCTCCTAGAAGGCAGGAAAAAGCTAAATCATGTGTTTTCAAGGGCTGCAAAGGACTAGACTTTTTAGGTAAGAAAAGCAAAGCAAGGTGCAACAGAGGTAAGATCCAGGTAAGTATATTTTTTATATGCATGGTCATATCTTAATTGCATTAGGTTTTTTGTATTCTAATTTACTTTTTTTGTTTAGCACTGACATATGCTCTGCAGGATGAGGTAAGTTTTGATATTATCATGTCATGGGTATTTCCTTGAAGACTTTTTGCAGGTATTATATATTAAGAAAGATAAGAATCAATGCATGATCTAATTTTTTGAAGAGTGAGAAAGGGTAGCATGAGAAAAGCAGCAATATAGGTGTAGAACAGCATCAAGAAGTTCACCACATGAAGTCTTCACGAGGGTAGCACTGCATACAATCATTGTTAAGGTATCATTGTACTGAGTCATTGTAAAAGTTGTACAAGTGTCTATCGACCAAGAGTTGAAGAGGCGGTGTGGGGAGGTCTAGGAACATCATTAGGTGGTTGTGTCATAGTTGGGGTTATGGTCTAGTGTGTCTTCTTCTTCTACATAATTCTATATCATTGTAAAGTGGACCATTTTCCCTGGTACGAGAGTCCATTCTTATTTTATTCTTCTATAGGGTGGTAGGGTAGTGTTAGGCTAGTGCATGAAGTCACCAAAAATTTCAAGCTTGTGAAAAATTTAGGGTGGTAGGGTGATGCTAGGGTGAGTTATAGCTCATTGGGTGTTGGGGCATTTGTTCAGTTGACTACTGAAGAATCTCGGGCATTGGAGTGTCCATTCAATGGGAGCTGGAGAAGAATGCTTTTCTATATTATAGGAATTTGGAGCTTTATTTTCAAATGGAGTTGAATATTAAATAATTATTAGAAAAGCATTCAATTTTTTTTTGTCTCAGAGAGGGTTTCCACCCTAAAAACTGTGTCCATTTGTGTTCCTTTTGTTTACTGTTATCATTGTACAAACACTAATAATAACTGAAGATTAACTAATGCTATGAAATATTAATAATAATACTAATTGAAAGGAATACTGATTCATCCCCCTCTCAGTATTTCTAACAAAATTTGGCACTGTCCCCGCTCCCCATTTATCATAAAACCACATATGGGGGTCTACGAAAAACCATCAGTGGTAAAAGTTTTAGTGGCACAATGGAAGTGTGAAACCAACATGGTGGGAAGAGTGAGTTATGATTGGTGTGTGAAGGCCCTACTGAAAAACACACCCTACAAGTTTTCCCCTGACAGTTCCAAAGGAAAGCACAAATTTAACTTCCTAGCGATAGGGGAGCAAGACAGACATGGAATCTAGTTGGCATAACTACAGAGTAGTGGGCCAATGGTGATCATGCAAGGAGGACCCCGTGGAGAACACATCACCCCAGAAGGCTTGAACCCAAATGTTTTGAGGGGCAACATGACTTAAATTCATAGGGAGAGGGAGTCAAGAGAAATTTTCCAAGTGACGAGGCTAAGTGGTGAGCACTAATTACAAGATGGGGGACCCCATGGGACACATCACCTCATAATTCATTCCCCAAAAAATTCAAAGGGATTCCTTAAATTTTTATAAAAATATTTTCTTGAAAAGCACATGCCTGAGACCCCCTCGTATTCCTACCCTTTGCCACATGGAAAAATAAAAAAATACAAATGGAAAATTAAAATTGAACACATTAGGTAATATGGAGACACAATTTCTTGATAACATCACCATGGCATGTCACCGGTGAGGGGGTGATGTTGGCATTTATGGATGATGTGTTGTCCTTCATGGAAACTTTCATGATAAATATGTACTTGATGTCAATAGTTTGATGATATAATTATGGAACTAAAGAAGACAATAGGTACTAATGTTACATATTATATAGACAGTGAAATGGAAGTTCAGTTACAGATGATCTAGATTCTCTCAGATACCTGAATTAATCAAGATATTTTAATTCTGTGATGTTAGCAGAATTGCATGTGAAAGAGTATGAAAAACCACATGTGCATATTTTAAAGGAGAGGAAACATAAAGGAAACAATCAAATAAAATAACACACGTAGCTTGATAATGAAGTTTGTCTAGTGTGGACTATGTCTCTAAGCTCAATGTCAAGAGTGGGGATGTCACTTCATTAATTTCTACAAGATGATGATGAATACATGATATGTACTTTGCCAATACAAGAAAGAACTCCCTTAAACAGAGCAGCATGTCTCTCCACAAGACTCCGTTATATAATAACTCTCACTCATAAAATATCTCCTTCACTCTGTTCTGTAATAACAAACTCTCATTTGAAGTGGCATACAAGGATCCTCCAACAAAATGGAAAACAAGGATCTCAACATCAAATAATCATCTCAACAAAAATAAAAAGAGGACATGGCATTAATGCATCTTATACCTCAAATTCCAGGGATAGCCTAAAACTGCACATCTCTATTGAAGAAATGGACTGCATGATTGAATTCCTGGTAAAAAATCATGAAATATGACTATAAACTTGACCCCTTTATGAATCGGTCAAATTTGGGCTTCTTAAGAATCCTAAATATTCCTCAAAGATTCTCTTATGTGGGATGCCTGAAATTCGACTGCTCAGACGAAGAAAATGATCTTACCATCACATTCCTTATAAAAGACTGAGAAAAATGAGTATAAATTTGGTATGGTTTTGGAACTCTCACTTTCGGGCCCTTAGGGAATATTTTGGATTCCTTGCAATTTCATGTGTTAAGTTGACATGGTTCTACAACTGTCATTTTCGGGCTTCTAGGGAATATTTAAAATTCGTTGCAGATTCTTGTGTTATGGTTCTACCCTCAAAATTATGATTATGAGAAATTTGATTCTTATATCAGAAAATCAATCATGGCATCAGACTTGTGGTGAAATTTTGGTCCATTTGAGTATAAACTTGACATGAATATGACAACATCAAAAATTGGCTCAAAGGGAATATAAATATTCCTTCAAGATTTCTTCACTTCATGGTTCCACCTCGTCGTTGTATGTGCACGCTAAAGGTTCCACAACTACCTTGGGTTCAAAATTTCTCTCTTGATCTTCGTTCTCAGGTGAATGAGAAGGATTGGTTTAAAAATATGTTTGTGGGTAGATTAAACAATAAGGCGCCATGTGGTGCGTTCGCAGTGGTGGAAAGTTGGCGCTGAGGGGTCAAGGGTTCAAAAACACCCGATCCATTATTTAAACATGGTTTTTTCTTTGTATTTCATGGAGGGGCCACCCATTGGGTGGGTTGGCCTATCTGATCTCGCGGTTTTGATCCCCGCCAACCCCATTAACACATATGGTGGAGGGTTGTTGTAACGATCATGGATAGTGGGTGGGGTCACAGGTTAATGTTTTTTAATATATAGTGTTGGGTTGTTGGGGGTGGCAGCATGCCACCCATTTTTTTTAAACAAGTTTTTCAAAAACCTATAGGTCAAATTTTGGGGTCAGTGAAAAATTTATGTAAGCGACAATTTTCCCATTTTCAATCACTAAAAACTGTCACCGTTAAGTTCCATTTTGTCTCTTGGTTAACTTCTGCCAAATTTATTAGGTCTTCCATTTTTAGCTGGGCTTCAAATTTAGTTGGTGCTATGAAAAATTTAGCCAATGGGCCTAATTAACCATCACTTTGTCTACCCATAACTTTTGCACATGAACTCAGATTAAGGTTCCATCTGTGCCGTTTGAAATATTGTGACGAGCTCTTTCATATGATCACAGTTTCACTATAATCCAAAAAATTTAATTTTTGAGATTTTCCAAAGCCAACTTTCTTTTTTGAGCCTTTCTAGAGACACCTAGATCATTCCTCCCTACTGAGGAGCTTTTGGTCCTACAAAAGCTTCAACACTATCTGCAATATGTTGTACTCCCTCGTCTACATAATAAGTTCCCTAACATGCCAGAGTTCCTTCTCGTTTTCCTTTATTCTTTTGATCCATAAGTGATGAATCGACAGTTGTACTCTCTGCAAACCTATAGTACATCTTACAAAATGCATGTTCCATTACATGACCTATCATTACCCAAGAAACACCACACTTTCCAAGAGTTCATAACACACCGATCAAATTTACATTAGAATCATAATAGAAACCAATACCCAAAATATCAAAAAAAGGCCAAAAATATCATCCTATTGCTTTCATAAGTGATGGAAAACACTTCATCACTTTTACAATCATTTCATAACACATGATTTAAAAAATGTGGCCATGATAAGCTACTATATCTTATAAAACTAAATTTCACTCAACAAAGTGAATGGGTCATATTCATCTATCTATTTTTCTTGTTGAACAACTTTACCAACTTGTTCCTGTATAGGAAATTTGTCCTTATTGAGACACTGCTCTGGATGGAGCTCCCAACATGTGGCTCTATGATGTCCACTATTATTGCAATGATGGAAAAAATTCATCTTCCTCTAGCCCTACCTGATCTTATTCCTACCCTGATGTGGAGAAGGCTTTCCATGTCTTGTCCTTTTCCTTGCTGCCTTTCTTTTCCAACACTTGGAAACAACATGGTTATGCAAACCACAAAAAGCACAGGTTTTTCTATGCCACAAGTTTTGTTCATCATTAACAATATTCTTGTAATAAAAATTAACTTTAGAATACGAATTCCTTTTATATTTACTTTAGACCTCTCTTTGGAATGCTCACTTCCACTTGGAAATGACCTGCTATCTCGATCGCTAGAGAATTGTGATGTACTTGTTGTTAGTCATCAATAAAATTTTCTGTGGTGATGACTAAATGATTATGCCAAGATTTCTAGAAACAAAGTTTATAGAACATTGTGAGTTCTAGAAATATCACTGCCTTCATTATCTTCAAGGTAGAATTTCCACTATGTTATTATCCTATCTAGTCATGACTGACCCACTACTCCCGGAAGACCCATCAGGGGCTCAAGCCACTCATTTTTTAACCTAAATTGTTTCCTTGGCTCAAAAAATCTATTTTTTCTTACCTACAGAATTCCCCACCACTACCTCAGCCTGCCAAACAGAGCAGCTTTGTTGTGCCTCCTTTAGCAACTCTAAAAAACTAGGTGTCTCTGCAGAGCCTTTAGATAGTCAAGTATGTGTGTTGCATCTTACGCCCACAAATACACAAAGCTTGGCATGGATCCTGTCTTACACTTGTAAACCCTAAGTCTAGATCCCAGCCCAAAAAACTAAGTGCAATAAGGCCTCCACTAGATCACCTAGGGTTTCACAAAATCTTAGGATTGATTTGGTGCCCTGTAGATTCTATCCCTTCTTCTATATAAAGGAAATAAATTCAAAAAAAAAATGGGACAAGTCACCTTGTCCTAGATTCACCAAAGAGATCAGTCAAGGAACTTTTTATGCCTAAAGACGTGACTCTTGCAAGGAGACAATTGCTCTTTGCTCGCATCTCTGCAAGAGTAGTCAAAAGGACATCAGTTTAGCAAAAAGGCAAGGTAATGGAATAAAATGTCTCCTTCATAAACAATGGACGGGATGTCAAAGGGACCTCCAAAAGTAGCCTTTTTTTTCAACACCTAAACATACAAAGGATAAACTACCACCTCCAAACCTTTCTACAAAAATACCTTGAAGAGTAATTTGAAGCAGAGATAGAAAAAAATGGAAGTACCTGTGAAAGAGTTCATCAAGCCATTTTTTGATAAGAGACACAGTAAACTTAAGACAAATAGAAACACCATGAGTTTATGGTAAACTAGTAAAAATACTGATCATCAAAGGACCTGTGTTCAAGCAGAAAAGGAGTGTTTTTTATTAGTCACAAGATAATGGTGACAAACAAGAAAATCACCACAAACACCACAAAGGCAGAAGTCACCTCCCTAAGGTTACTTCCAAGGATAGCATTAGCTCATCTGCACTGAAGGAAGGGATAAAGAGTATCAGTATGCAGAGTCTCATCTCACCAAAGAGGAAAAAAACATAGTTTTTTCCTTAGAATCAAAATGGGACATAATTCATTTAATAGAAATGGCTTAAGAGGGATTTTTACCCGTGATTTACATCTCGGCTGAAGACCCCAACAAGGGCATACTTGTCAAGGGATTATCCTGCAAAAACATGATAAAATCGTAAGTAAATTTTTTTCAAAAACTGTGCCAAAAAGTGTTCCACACAGTGAAATATCAGTAAAAAGACACATGCAAGGATAGAGGGAAACATGAACTTTACAAAGGTGGGTTTTCCCTTTTAATTTATTTTTAAAAAAGACTATAAAAGGCCCCTTCTAAATTCCCCCCCTGCACCATTTTCCACTTTGCAAGGAAAGGAAACCATTGGAGGAGAGTGCAGTGTTTTTTCAGGCAAACTGTGAAAATTGACTAATGCTACGTGCAGAGCACAACGCTTCGCCCCTAGCCTTCAGCGCTACACACAGAGGCAATCCAGGCAGTGTAAAATTACACTGTGCTACGCTCTCATAGCATGGCACTATGCGCCTGGGTTGGAGCTATGCGCAGGCCCAAAAACTACCATAGGCGCGTGGGAGACCACCCTTTCCGCCCGGCGCTATGCTCTAACAGCCCGATAGGCCCAGCGCTATGCTCTTGGCAGCATTCTGCAGATCTTGCCAAAGACCTTCAAAATCAATTTTTTGTCCTCTAAACTTCTACAAGCTAAATACAAGGTTGGTAAACCGTTTTTTCCTCCTCCCAAGCATTATTTGCCTAAAATCAAAGAGGTCATCCATAGTCAAACTTTGACCAAACCCTAGACTATGAAAAAATCAATTGTTATGTCTTTGAACTAGGGTTTGTAAGAAAATTTGGTTTTGAGTGCAAAGAGGGGACTGAATGACTATAAGGCTAACCTCCAAGTACAAGCTTTGAAAGATGTCTTCACCTTAGCTTTCCTTTTTTGCAAACAGTTGACCTACACCACTTGATTTGCTCCAAAAACCCTCAAGAAAAAACAAAGGTTTCTTCTGCTATTTTGGGCCAGCCATCATGTCATAGAGAGATATTCACACCATTGGTGATGAGAGTCACATTCCCACCAAGAAAAGACATTAGGGAGGAAAAGCTAAAATATTTGAGCCCCTAGACACCACTCCAATCAGTTCCTCTCCTATGATCCTTTCATGCTTCCAGGATGTAGGGTGCTACAATTTTTGTGAGAAGGTCAAGCAAGTCAACAATCATCTAGACTTGACTAGATTATTTTCCTGTAGCCTACAAAACCACCAAGTTAATCTAGTAGGGGTCTAATTTGAGCTTTCATATGAAATCATTTCCAAGGCAACCTGTATACTAGACATTGGTGAGCTTTGGTTCAAACAAAGGAAGTTGGATTTGGGTTATTATGGGCCTTATTTGAAACCCACCTATCAGCAAAATTGCAAGGCTATTTTTCCTTTTTCTTATTTTCTAGAGAGGTACGCAGCATTAATGAGGAAGATTATCAGTTTTTTCACATGTGAGGGAAGATACTCCTGGCTCTATTCATATCATATCAGGTTACTGATGCATTTTACCAAACTCAAGATGATGAATCTACCTTATTACCTTTCTGGAGTATTGATAAATTGGCCTCCGTTGTCAAGAGGAAAGGCTATGACCACCAAATTCCTAGCCTCTTTCATCACTCCCTGATCAAGATGGTTGTCCTATACTAGCTAGAGAAACAAGGTATATCTTGGGAGACCTTCATTTCACATGATGTGTTTGTAGACCCCCGGACCTTCATCCAACAGAACTTTCCTTCCACTTTACAACCATATACCTCCACACATCCATCATCTCCCCATGTGCCTTCTCCATAAAGAATTTCACCTATTACCTCCTCCCCTAAATTACCAAGTGAAGGGGTTGATAGTAGCCCTAGTGAAGAGAAAATAGGAGGCAACAGTCAGGAAGAAGATGAGACATATAATGATGGACAAGGAGAGAGAAGTGAAGAAGAAGAGGATGAAAATGAAGAAAATGATGAAGATGAGGGAAGTAGCCATGAAGAAAGTATTGGTGGCCATGAATAAAGCAACCATGATCATGAAGAAAGTAGTGATGATCATGATGAAAGCATTGAAAAATAAGATGATGTAGATGAAGAAGACAATGAAGGAGAGGAAGGTGGCTAAGAAGAAAGCAACAATGGCCAAGAGCAGCAAGATAATGAAGGAGAAAACAAAGATGAAACTAGTAATGGCAGCCACAAAGATAACATCAGTGAAAGCAGCCACAAGGATGAAAGCAGTGAACATGATGATGAGGAAGAGGATAGCAATGATGAGGAAGAAGAAAATAGTGAAGAAGAGGGCAGTGAAGAGGGAGAACAACCAGATGAGGAAGCCAACTATCTAAGTGCCCAAGACAGTCTAAGAAAGATTCATGATAGTCATGACAACTATCATGACTGTCTTGACCAAAATCAATCCGTAGAAGAGAAAGAGAATCAGAGTGAGGATGGTATAGAAAATGTAGAGTAGATTGAAGATCAAAATGATGGCAACATTTCCTTTGCGACTTCCATTATTGCCACTCTCTCATGCACGTATCACAGAGGGAAAAGGGATGTGTTTGCTGCCTCTAAAAGGCAAAGGGCCATCTCCTCACAAAATACCAAAGCATCAGACAAAGGCAAAGAAAAAATGAAGAGTGTTGAGCAAAAGGCACCAGTTAGGAAGAGCAAAAGGATCAAAAAGGCTTCTCAAGGGCCTCTCTTTGTTGATCTAGACAATGATAATGACGACCAAGGAATGAGTACAAAATTGCTCCTCTTAGAAAAAGATGCCTAGCTTCAAGAATGGGAAAAGGACTTTGAAAGGGCACAAAGGGTCATCTACTATTATAAAAATGAGCACAAAAATTCAAAGAGGTAAAGAGGGGCTTTTCCTTGCAGGAAAAAATGGTCAAACACTATGCAAGGAAGAGCATGCTTGTTAATGCCAAATTGAAGCAAGCCATCCTAGAGCTAGAAGAGCTAAAAAGGCCCAAAGTGCAGGAAAACCTCAGGATATTGGCTGATGCTTCTTAGCAGCTGTCTAAAACCCCTTGAGGGGTCTACATACTAATTTTGATGAAAATCCAGAAAATTTTTGTTTTTTTTCAAATTTTGGCCCCTAGGAGCACAACACCCTAGGCACTACGATATTTTTCGGGGCATCCTTAGCTTCTAAAGTTTAAATTTTTGGGTTTTTCATGTCACTATCAGTCTACCCACAAAATTTCATGTCAATTGAAGCATTTTTCCCCCTCAAAAGGTCAAAAAACACCTCGAAAATGACCTTTCCGCCTCCTTTTTAGGCCTAGCGCTACGTGCCGAGCAGTCATGGGAGATTGGATTTTTGAGTAGGTAAATGGAATCCATTCATCACAACTCAATTATTTCTAGAAATTATACTCTTCAAGATTTCCAACTAGCAATCACGGGGCCAAATCCGATGTCGGGAAGGGGTCCAAAACTCATCTGCAATAGACCCCATTTTCTGCTGATATGGAGCTACACATAGAGACAACTTTTTGCCAAAAAGTCAACAAAAGACACTAATTGATGGAAAATTGGTTTTTTAATATTTTCTTGGGAAAATCACTCCTAATTTGATTTGGGAGTTATGTTTTTGTGTTTTTCATTTATTATCTTATCTCTTATGTGTCTTTGGCCTTGCATGGTCACTAAGCACATTTATGAAATTTATGGTTAAATTAGGGTTTTTGGAAACTTCTTAGGGTTTCCAACTCCTCATTTTCTCCATAAATAGAGCGTGAGGGTCTTATTTATTAGTTGGATTTTGATGACTTATGCTGAAGCAAATACATAGTCTCTTGGAGTTTCTTATGGAAATTTGATGTCTTGGAGCTCATGCATGCCCTGGTTTGCTTGTTGATGGAGAGAGACTATTTGCAGGATCCATAAGCTTGGTTGATGGTGAAGTGTTTCTTATGTTCATGTTTTCTTGTTTTCTATTATGTTTTCCATCTTGCTATGTTGCATTAGGACAAAAATTTTAGATTAATAAATGTTTCCTGATGGCACCTTACTTTTGTTTGTCCTTCAATCCCTTAATGTTTTCTTCTGTTGAGATATATTAGGGAATCCATCTCTTTCTCTCTAAGAATTTCTTATCTTGTTCATTTCTTGAATAGTTTATATCATTTAGTGTCAAGTATGATTTATGGCTAGCCCTACATATTGTGGCCACTGAAATACTCTGTCCTTGGAAACTCTTCTTTAAAGCAACTTTGCCTAGGTTTGTCAATGAAGTTTGTTTGAATCATGCTCTTTGCCTTTACTTAGCTGAATTTGTTTCAAAGAACCTTCACAACTGGAAATTTAGATGTTCATATTTTTCTCTTCTTCTATCATTATAACTACTTGTGCATCTTAAATGTTTTTCTACTCTCGATAATGAAATCTATGAAAGTTAAATAAGTTTCTTGCATTTCTATAATTTCATTTGAATGTTTTTCTTGGATAATCATATGTGTTAAGTTTGAATCAAAAGGATTAGGTTTCAATTATTCCTTTGATTCTCTTTCCATGCTTGTGATTTTCTAACTCCCTTAGTCTAAAAAGTTATTAAGTATTCAATTCTGCCCTTCACTAGCTTTTATTCTCAAGTTTAATGTTAATCTCATCATCCACAAAAACCTCAAATACCTACCAACCAAGTTAAAATTTCCCTACAAATGCTCTTGAAACCATTAATTAACTCATCATGACCTTGTTAGACTCCATTTCTCAATGACTTAACAATCTTCCATGTTTTCTATCTAAATCCATCTGAGCATCATACCCAACCAAAAACAATCAAAATACCTTGCACTTAACATCTAGCCTAAAATCAACCCTAATTAGCAAACAAGTTCACATCTTTGCACCTATTAGAGAGATCCCTCTCTGAATCCAGGAAGGCTAGGTCCTTGGATTCCAAAGCTTGGTTTGATGTTACCATGTCCATTTGTATCTCAATCAATCTAGCAAATTACGGGGAGCTAACATAATGGCGATCACAGTGGGACTGAGTTCATAGTAGCCTGAAAAACTCTTATAGACTCATATACATCCCTAGTTTGACTTAAAAACCAACCCATAGCCAAGAGTAGAAACTAATTGCTTCATCATCCTAGCAAGATGATGACTCAGCTAGGGGATACTCATTAACCTTAAGGCTACATAAAGAAACTAAAAAAACCAAAAAGTACTCCCTAGATTGATTTTTATCAAGAATTTGGTGGTGGACCATTGTATACATATCTTCAAAATTTCAAGAAGAATCCACCTGGAGACTCCAATAGCCTCCA
This sequence comes from Pinus albicaulis, assembly GCA_034641835.2. NCBI lineage: Eukaryota > Viridiplantae > Streptophyta > Pinopsida > Pinales > Pinaceae > Pinus > Pinus albicaulis. Next base: position 219,905,577 of record CM076574.1, read on the forward strand.
GTAGGCCTTTTTCATCACACTAGTCCCATAGGTTGTTCTAGGATTGTGTCAAATCAGTCCAAAATAGTTTTTAAGGCCTATTTATACCTTGTGTGAGTAAAGAGATCTGGCTTCATGAAGGATCGATACTAGATCACACCCAGACCCAAATCCTCCTACCGTAGTTGATAACCTGGAAAAGATTTTGTTGCAAACTTGTAAATCTGGAAAATCACCCATTATTAGGACCATTCATAGAGCAAGTTCTTCACTGGAACACCTTACAATTTCACAAGATCCTCAGTTTGACTTGCACCATACCAAGAATCTATTCAGGACCAAGTCACAAAGTAGGGTTGACCAAGCTGACTTTGAGCCCATAGATTTGCAGAAAAGCTCCAGTAGAGAAGCTTCTGCTTCCATTCCACCTGATTTTGAGCTTCTCCATCACTTCAGCCCTTTAGATCTCAAATCTACTTAGAATCAGTCTTCCAGTGCAAGTATCTCAGCTACACCCATCCATACCACTAGTGTGAAAGCCACCTCACTCCATCCTCCTGCACTTCTCACAAATCCTCCCCTTGTAAATCAGCCTATGTTTCCTTTCCCTCCCATCATGGTAGCCTGGTATGCTCCACTAGCTCTACAAAAACCACTATCACCTTTTCCAAATGACTATCAGTCCAAAATCCGTCACTTCTTAGGGACTGAATCCATCACTACTCAAAAACATGTAGATATAAGTAATGATGCTTTTGACTACATGGAGATAGAAGAAGAAACCATAAAAATGTGGATTTTTTCTCAAAGCCTAGGGGGGGAACCCAAGAAATGGTTTAAAGACTTACCTCCCAACAACATTCATGATCTCCCTACTCTATACCAAACCTTTGTGAACAAATGGGAAATCAAGAAGAACCCCCTTCAAATTCTGTCCGAGTATAACAATCTTAAAAGAAATCCGGGAGAAAGTATTTATGACTACTCCACTAGGTTTAACAGTGTTTACAATTCTCTCCCACCTCACATAAAACCTCCACAAGGCTTGGCCTTAGTGAAATATCCTGAAGGCTTTGATACTGATATGGCCTATCAACTAAGGGAGAGAGATTACCTAACTCTAGAAGACATGAAAAAGGGGGCTATGAGTGTAGAGGCCAATTTGATTGAGAAAAGGGCTAGGATGAGATAAAAAAAATGGTGACTTATAAAGAAGGCACAACACCTACACCCTCCTCTTCCGACACCAAACTTGACTCCATAGTTAGGACAATGGAGAATATGATGGAAAAATTCAATTTGAATGAGAGAACATCTCTTAGGGAAAATCAAGCCAATCTTCAAAATAGGAATAGAAATCAAAATTTTAGAAGAGACTCTCCTCAAGTCAGATAAAGAGAGAGTGACCAACAAATCAGACCTCCTTTCCAAGACAACTACGTAGATGAAGAAGAAAGAGAGCCTGAGTAGTTGGAAGAAGACCATGTAAATGTCATAGGTTCAGATGATGAGGATAACATATTCCTTACTGAAGAAGAACAAAGGATGTTTTCTTCAAAACCAGATGAGAAATCATATGAATATTCTGAAGACTATAGATTAGTCTTTGAGAATGCCATAATGGAATTCCATAGGTAGTGTTGAGCTAATTTATGTACCTAAACTAACACAATATTTATTATCAATCCGGGTTGTTTATGCTTTGAGGCAAGATCACTATATGTGAAGATCAGATATAATCAACCTTGAAAGATATGCTGAAAGTAATATATTCTACAACTCCGACTCAATTAGTTTTAAAAAGAGGATTAATATGGAAATGGTTCTTGACTCAAGAAATTCATTTTCACCTCAATTATTACTTAATGAATCAGAGATTAAAACCAAGAACTTAAGATGGATAAATTATGAATGAAAGAAGATCTTAACTTAAGAGACATGTAAAGTGTTCCATTATAATTCATTCATCTTAATATCAAAAATCTCAACAAGAAACTGCTTGCACACAAACAAAAGAAACCAACTTTAATTCATCATTTTCATAGAAGGGATGCTCAACTTGATACATATGTTTTTCCAACTTGATAAAGTGATGAATAAGTTATAAACTAATGACATCAATCACTGTGCATGAATCATTAAACAATCTGAAATAAAGCTTTGAAAACCAGTTCTACAATCATCAAATTACAAGGAAATAAACTAGTTAACAAGAAAGTGTACTTAGATTGGAATGGGGGCCCTTCCACCCTTGCCTTGCACACTTGATAAATGATCTCAGAAGCTTAACTTCAGTCACACATCCATAACATTGAACAGCAAATTGATAACAGCACAAGTCTTCAGATTAACTTCTCAATCCAAAATTGTCACAATATAAAAGTATATAAGTCAATAATAATCCTAATACATAAGCCATCAAAGCTTTGGCTTTAAATAAGAAGTCTCATGAACAAACTAATCTATTTTTACTCAAACAAACCCATCTACTTCTCATCCACCTATCCAAGTCGAATTCATTATTCTTATCCCAAGAAATATGGTCAATCCCATAGAATCTCAAAACTGCCCTATTTCTATGGGATTTCTGAATGACTAGTCACGATTGACTAGAACTAAATGGGCCTAATAAAACTTGTTCTGTTCGAACTAAGCATAGGTGGCTTAGTCCTAGTTGCCAAGCTGTCCATCCATGCATTCAACTCGTGCCCAAGTGTCCTGCAACCATATCAACCATATAGCTATTACGGGAATTTATGAATCAGCCAATTTTGCACTAAAAATCAAACTTTCATAAAAACTTTAGAATTTGAAAAATTAAAATTAAATACCTGAATAGATATCAAATATATGTCAAAATGGAATAAATGAATGGAAAATGGATGGAAAATAGATGGATAAATAAGTTTCTTTGAGCAAAATAAGACCAAAACTAAGGCCCAACAGGTAGTATGACCTTAGGAGAATAAAGAGTAAAGATATTCCTAAAACAAATTAGCCAAACATTGCTTTTAGAAAAACCTCTAAACCTATCCCTAAAAAGATAGCAGAAAACACAAATAATATGGCTAAGAAAATTGAACTAAACAAGCCAAAGATTAGTCAACCTAGTAAAGATTCAAGCTGCCCTAGTACTTCAACTAGTGGCCCTGAAAAAATCTTGCTATCCAAACCATCAAATCATAATAAAAAAAATAAAAATGTAGAAAATTTCATGGTTGATAAAACTGATGTAAATGCAATAAAGACACCTACACCTTTTAGTTTTGAGGGGGAGATTGCCAAAATCAAGATAACCATACCCCTCACTGAGCTGGTAACCCAAGAGGTGTATAGATCCCATATTATCAAAGTGTTAAATATAGGGAATGATACCAATACTTCAAACTTAATTGATGATAAACCATAATCATTTTTTGGTCCTGAAGTAGAGGGAAAATATCAAGAAGGAGCTATCCCTCCTTTCTATATAAGTCTAAATATACATGAGAAAATTCTGCATAATGCTATGTTAGACTCTTGTGCCTCACACAACCTCATGCCAAAGGTTGTGATGGAGAGACTGGGCTTAGAGATCACAAAGCCCTACAAATATTTGTACTATTTTGATTCCAGTAGGGTCAAGTGTCTAGGCCTAATCAAGGATCTGTGTGTCAATCTAGCACAAATCCCCACTAAAATTCTAGTCATGCATGGAAAATTTTAGGGGCTAATATTCGCAGGTGGGCTAATTCTCCATCTTTTTTCCAAAAAACTTATTTTCCAATTTCCATTTTTTTATAAAAATGATTCTCCCAAATTTTACAATATAAAATTATTTTATGTTAAAAATCGCCAACATTATATAGAGAGTATATATGAAATCATTATAAATTTGAATAATTTCATAAATACATCAATAAACATTTTATAGTTTACATATTAAGGGCTAGTGAGATTCACCAATTTTTTAAACTTCAAGATAATTTTTTATCCTTAAAATTATCCCTATAGTCATGGATATAGTTGTGGCTGACATTACCCCAAAGTATGGCATGCTTTTATCTAGATCATGGGGGGCCAAACTCCATGGAAGCCTTCAAATGGACATTACTTATGCCACCATCCCATTTTTCAATCAAACAAGGAGATTATACCGGGAATCCCACATGAAATACATGGTGAGTAACAAAGATAGGCCAAATAACACACTGGTTTATTCCATTCAATCAAACCTTGAATCATTCATCCTATACAATGAAAATGACATAGATGAACAAATAAATGACAAGGATAAAGAACTAAGCCCCTCAGAACAACTAAGCCAATCCTCTAACCAAGAAAATGACACCCTAAATCCTAGCAGCCCCAAAGTGCAGAAAATTGACAAAACTAAAATTGACACCCTTTGGCATATAAGATTTGATGGCTCTTGTGGTAAGGCTGGTTCCAGAGCAGGGGTTTGGTTCCACAACAGAAATAAAGGCCATTCCTATAGGCTATATTTCCAATGCACCAACAACGTTGCAGAATATGAGGCTCTCCTTATTGGTTTACACCTACTCAAAGACCTCAAAGCTAAGAAAATCTTGGTTCAAGGAGATTCAGAACTGATCATAAATCAAATTAAGGGAGAATATTCAGCCAAGAACCCTAGGCTAAGGGAATATAGAAACGATGCCCTAGAACTTCTCAAAACCTTTGAGAAATATGAACTCACTTTCATCCCTAGGGCCCAAAACTGCCTTGCCAATGAGCTTGCCTTTGCTACTAACAATTTCTCTTTACCTTATGAAGAGAATCAATGCCTCATCAAAATAAAGAACATGCCTACTATATTGGAAAACCTAAAACATTGGCAAGTGTTTGACAATGATGAACAAATAGATGATTTTCTGCAATCCAGAAATGACTTTGCAAGTACAAAACAGAGTTTGAGATTTGAAAGAAATAATTCTGCTGAAAATAAAACTCCCAAAATAGAGCTACCCTTTAATGATGATATAAACCACCTTCAAAACCCTTGTGTTGCAGAAGTACTTGATAAATCAAATCAAAGAGAACTTGAAATTCTGCAGTGCAAAGATGACACCCTGCCAAGAGGCCTTACACCACTAGAAGAGCTGTTTTATTTCAATGATGTAGCTAAAAAACCCAAGATGGAATCCACTAAAAAAAATGTAGAAAAGTGTAACATTGGAGGGATGAAAGAGCCCAAAATAATCAAGTTGTCAAAAACTCTCCCATCTCACACAAAACAGAAGCACATTGAGCTTTTTAGAGAATTTAAATATGTGTTTTCTTGGGGGTATGAAGAATTGAAATCCTATGACACCAAAATCATCCAACATAAAATTCCTCTAAAGGAAAATCAGAAACCCTTTAAACAAAATTTGAGAAGAATAAACCCCCTTTTGTTACCCTCAATTGAGAAAGAAATCAAAAAGATGTACGATGTCGGGATCATAGTCCCTGTCTAATACTCAGAATGGGTGTCCAACCTTGTGTCAGTTAGGAAGAAGACTGGGGAAATTAGGCTTTGTATTGACTTCAAAAATTTGAACAAAGCCTCTTTGAAAGACAATTATCCCTTGCATAAAATGGATCACATACTCCAAAAAGTAGTTGGCTCACAAAGAATCTCATTACTAGATGGATTCTCTAGTTATAACCAAGTTCTAGTCTTTCCAAGTGACCAACTCAAAACTGCTTTCACTACACCTTGGGGTACATTCATGTACGTTAAAATGCCATTCGGTTTAATGAATGCAGGGGCTACTTTCCAAAGGGCAATGGACATAGCTTTTTTAGAAGACATATGTTACTTCATAGTCATATATCTTGATGACATCATTGTCTACTCTAAGACGAATGAGGAGAACTTAGTCCACTTGAGAAAAGTCTTTGAAAAATGTAGAAAGTATGGCTTGTCCCTAAATCCTAAGAAAACTTTGTTTGGCCTACGGGAAGGAAAACTCTTAGGTCACATCATCTCTAAGGAAGGAATCAAGATAGATCCCAAAAGAATAGAAGGCATCTTACAAATCAGCCATCCTAGAAACATTAAAGAGTTGCAGTCTTTCATTGGAAAGATAAACTTCCTAAGAAGATTCATTCCTAACCTTTCTAAGATCCTAAGAAATATCACAAATATGTTGAAAAAGGAAGTAGGAGTGAAGTGGAATATGGAAGAAAAACAATCTTTTGAGCTGGTAAAACAAGCACTCACACAAACACCAGTCTTAATCAGCCCTGACTTCACCAAGGACTTTTACATTTTATCCTTTGTCTTTGAACATACTATGGTAGCAGTATTGTTGCAAAATAACATCATCGGGCAAGAAAATCCCATAGCTTTCTTCAGCAAAGCCTTAAGGGATTCCCCTCTAAAGTATAACATTATGGATAAACAAGCCTTTGCCTTAATCAAAGCTTTGAAGGATTTTAGAGTTTATATTTTGCATCCACATATCATAGCCTTTGTCCCAAACACAGTTGTCAAATATATACTTAATCAAGACCCTGATGGTAAAAGGGGCAAGTGGATTGCTACCATTTTAGAATATGATTTAGAAATCAGACCCACTAAATTGATTAAAGACAACGACTTGCAAAACTTATGGATGACTCAAATTTACAAGCTCTAGACATGAATATGGTTGGTATGTTAGAAGAAACTGAAGAAAGTATAGCACCATACATTGAAGAAATGTTTCTAAATTCATCTTGGTATGTTGATATTATTTATGTGCTTCTTTATCTCAATGCTCCTCCTTCTTTGTCAAAAACTAAAGCAAGATTATTAAAACAGAAAACATTAAATTTTTGCATTCTAGATGGAGTATTATACTAGGAGAGTTTTTCTAGTTTGTTGCTTAAGTGTTTTCTTGAATATGATGCAGAGAAAATCATGCATGAATTACATGAGGGAGAATGTGGGGGTCACCTCTATTGGAAGACCACAGCCAACAAGATCCTTAGAGCTGGCTACTATTGGCCTACCTTATTTTTCGATACTCACAAACTAGTCATGACTTTCCATAAATGCCAAATCTTTGATGGCAAAAGAAAGCTCCTACCTTTACCCTTGCACCCCATCAGTGTTGAAGCCCCTTTTCAACAATGCGGTTTGGACTTCATAGGAGAGATCCATCCTACTTCATCTGCCCAACATAAGTGGATCCTCACTACCACTTATTATTTCACCAAGTGGACAGAAGCCATCCCTTCTAGAAATGCCACTGACTCAGTCATCATCAAATTCCTTTAAACCAACATCCTATCCAGGTTTGGTTGTCCTAAGAAGATCATCACTGATAACACTGTTGCCTTTACATCTAAGAAAACGGTGGAATTTTGCTATAAATATCACATCACACTTGGTCACTCCACTACTTATTACCCACAAGGTAATGGACTAGCTGATTCCTCTAACAAGAGCTTGGTAAACATCATTAAGAATCTCTTAGAACAAAATAAAAAAGCATGGCATAGAAAACTAGTGCATGCACTATGGGCTAATAGAATAACCACCAAGAAATCTATTAGTATGTCTCCCTATCAACTAGTGTATGGTATGGATGTAGTTTTCCCCACCTCTTAAGGAGTCCCAGTGATGAATCTTCTTCAAGAAGTTCAATCAGAAGAAAATGACATGCAGAGGAGGCTAAACCAAACCATTCATTTGTAGCAGTCAAGAGAAGAAGTTTACAAAAGGACACAAGCTATCCAGGACAATATCAAGAAAATATTTGATAGGAGAACCAAAGAAAATGATTTCCAGATTGGAGACATGGTTCTGAAATGGGATTCAAGAAGGGAAGAAAAGCGCAAACATGGCAAGTTTGAAAATCTATGGAAAGGCCCCTATATCGTTGATTCGGTGAGAGGCAACAATGCTTTCTTTTTGCAAGAAATTTATGGAACTGAAATGTTTGAAGGTCCTGTAAATGGGAGGATGCTTAAACATTACTTTTTTCAAGAAACTTAGTTTAAGTTTTCTTATTCCTTGTACATACCACTATTTGATAGAAGGATGTAAAGACAAAAAACCCTAAAAAATAGAGAAGGGAAAAAGAGGGCAGAAGTTGAAAGAAAGGTACAACTCCATACCAAAAAATAATTTTGCTGAAAGTGTGCAAGTCTAAATGCCACTACCTATTTTTAAAAATATAAGTCTTGTTCATTTATCCAACCTAAATCATGACTCAAACATGTTTTAATTTATTTTTCTGATAGGCTAGTGAAAGAAAGAACTTGTCAGAAGACCATTCAATCTTGGCTTATCAAATAGAATAGATTAGAATAGAAGGACAATGGCTCTAAAAGGATTAAAACCTGAGCCAAATAAATAAATAAGGATGTTTATTATGCTTTCAGATCTTAAGCCTTCAGTATTTTGTTTTACTTTTCTGCTAATAAATTCTATGTGTAGCTTGTACATAATGCCATAGATCATAGCAAATCAGAGTGCTTAATCCCGACTTGTCTATGTTTTTCAATTTTTTTTTTCAGGATTAGTGAATAAGGTTTTTAAAATAGCTCAATCTTGACAAATGAGTAGTCTAGGTAGAGAATAATAAGAGTTCACTAGCCTAATATGAACCCTTGGAATAAATAAGGGTACAATTAGATAGTTTGATTTTTGTTTTCAAAAAGAAAAATGTCAAGGGTTTGCCAGTTCAAATGAACCAAAAAAGGAAAAAATGTTAGGAAAGTAGGTTGGGTAGGTAGAGATGATGTTGATGTTAATCATTTTTTTCAAATTCTAAGCCCACAGCTTCAAGCAAGCATCAGCAAGTGAAGGAGGTAAAATCTACCCAATGGATGTGGCACTAGTCTTCATAAGCCAGAAATCTGAATTTCTGGACACCTTCTGAAAAGGAGCTTCCCTCCCCAAGTGGAGCCACTGTTAGTCATCAATAAATTTTGCTGTGGTGATGACTAAATGATTACCCCAAGATTTCTAAAAACAAATTTTACAGAATTGTGAGTTGTATAAATCTCACCGCCTTCATTATCTTCAAGGTAGAATTTCCACTATGTTGTTATCCTATCTAGTCATGGCTGGACCACTACTCCTGGAAGACCCATCAGGGGCTCAAGCTACTCATTTTTTAACCTAACTTGTCTCCTTGGCTCAAAAAATCTGTTTTTGCTTACCTACACAATTCCCCACCACTACCTTAGCCTACCAAACAGAGCAGTTTTTTTGTGCCTCCTTTAGCAATTCCAAAAACTGGGTGTCTCTACAGAGCCTTTAGATAGTCAAGTATGTGTGTTGCATCTTAGGCCCACAAATACACAAAGCTTGGCATGGATCCTGTCTTACCCTTGTAAACCCTAAGTCTAGATCCCAGCCTAAAAACCAAGTCCAAGAAGGCCTCCACTAGATCACCTAGGGTTTCCACAAAGTCATAGGATGGATTTGGCGCCCTACAAATTCTGCTTCTTCTTATATATAAAGGGAATACATTCAAAATAAGAGGACAAGTCGCTGGTCCTATATAAACCAAAGAGATCAGTCAAGGAACTTTTTATGACTAAAGACATGACTCTTGCAAGGAGACAGTTGCTCTTTTCTCACATTTCTGCAAGAGTAGTCAAAAGGAAATCAAGTTAGCAACAAGGCAAGGTAATGGAATTAAAGGTATCCTTCATAAAAAAAAGAGGGGATGTCAAAGGGACCTCCAAAAGCAGCCTTTTGTTTCAGCACCTAAACATACAAAGAATAAACTATCACCTCCAAACCTTTCTGCAAAAATACTTTGACGAGTAATCTGAAGCAAAGATAGAAAAAAAAGGGGAAGTACCTGTGAAAGAGTTCATCAAGCCATTTTTTGATAAGAGACATAGTAAACTTAAGACAAACAGAAACACCATGATTTTATGGTAAACTAGTAAAATATTGATCATCAAAGGACCTGTGTTCAAGCAGAAAAGGGGTGTTTTTATTAGTCACAAAACAATGGTGACAAACAATAAAATCACCACAAACACCACAAAGGCAAAAGTCACCTCCCCAAGGTAACTTCCAAGGATAACATTAGGTCATCTGCAGTGAAGGAAAGGGATAAAAAGTATCAATATGCAGAGTCTCATCTCACCAAAGAGGAAAAAAACAGAGTTTTTCCTTAGAATCAAAATGGGACATAATTCATCTAACAGAAATGGCTTAAGAGGCATTTTTTCCTGTGATTTACATCTCGACTGAAGACCCCAACAAGGGTCTCCTTGTCAAGGGATTATCTTGCAAAAAGATGATAAAAGTGTAAGTAAACATTTCACAAAAAATGTGCCAAAAAGTGTTCCACATAGTGAAATATCAGTAAAAAGACACATGCAAGGATAGAGGGAAACATGAACTTTACAAAGGTGGGTTTGCCCTTTTAATTTATTTTCAAAAAGACTATAAAGAGCCCCTTCTAAATTCCCCCCCACACCATTTTCCACTTCGCAAGGAAAGGAAACCATTGGAGGAGAGTGCAGTGTTTTTTTTCCAGGCAAACTGTGAAAATTGACAGGCGTTACGCATAGAGCACGACGCTACGCCCATAAGCCCAAAGGTTACTTACGTAGGCGATCCAGGCAAAGCATAAAATTATACTACGCTATGCGCTCACAGCATGGCTCTACGCGCCTAGGTTGGCACTATTCGTTGGCCAAGAAACTACCACAGGCACCTGGGAGACTGTACTTTCCGCCCGACACTATGCTTTGACATCCCGACCGGCCCAACACTGCACACAGGCGGCTCCTAGCAGCATTCTGCAGATCTTGCCAAAGACCTTCAAAATCAAATTTTCAGCCTCTAAACTTCTGCAAGCTAAATACAAGGTTGGTAAACCCTTTTTTCCTCCTCCCAAGCATTATTTTCCTAAAATCAAAGAGGTCATCCATAGCCAAAATTTGACCAAACCCTAGACTATGGAAAAATCAATGGTTATGTCTTTAAACTAGGGTTTGTAAGAAAATTTGGTTTTGAGTGCAAAGAGGGGACTGAATGACTATAAGGCTGACCTCCACCACCAAGTACAAGCTTTGAAAGTTGTCTTCACCTTAACATTCCTTTTTTGCAAAGAGTTGAACTACACCACTTAATTTGCTCCAAAAACCCTCAAGAAAAACCCAAATTTTCTTCTGCTTTTTTGGGCCAGCCATCATGTCAGAGAGAGACAGTCACACCAGCGGTGATGAGAGTCACACTCCCACCAAGCCAAAACATCATGGAGGAAAATCTAAAATATTTGAGCCCCTAGACACCACTCCAATCACTTCCTCTCCTATGATCCTTTCATGCTTCCAAGATGTAGGGTGCTACAATTTTTGTGAGAAGGTCAAGCAAGTCAACATTCATCTAGACTTGACTAGATTATTTTCATGTAGCCTACTATTAGTATGAATCCTTTGTCGAAGTGTACAAAAAAGGACCTCTTTAGCTACGCATAACTAATAGCCCTAACAACAAAAGTGGCTGCCAATATCAATTTTTGAAATAATTTTTATATTAATAGGGCACCTGTGAGGAAAACTAGAAGGAGTATCCAATTCCCCTCAGTGGGATGGGTTCTTGGAAGTCCTCAGCACTTCAGATCTAAGATTTCTCTCTCTAGTTGATGTAGAAAACCCAATGCAAAAGAGTAGAGCTCAATGGGAGCAAATGATGGAGATATGTGACCAAGTGTATAGATCCGCAGTGATCTAATAGCAACAAAAGGTGAAGAATGGTAGGAAAAACCCTCCTATTTATAACAAAGTATTGGGTCCTTCTAGATCTTGGTGCATGATTAAAATAATGTGAATCACATCTAGATCCACCTCTATGGAATATTTTATTATTATTTGTTGGAGGGAAAGGGTGTTTGACTTGGGTCAAATCCCTTGATTAGTGAAAAATAAATAAATAAATGATTTATTTATCTTTATAAGGAAGTGGTTGGGATATAATCAAATAAATAATGATTTATTTGATTATTTAAGGAAGTGGTTGAAAGATAATTAAATAAATAATGATTTATTTAATTATTTAAGGAAGTGGTTGAAAGATAATTAAATAAATAGTGATTTATTTAATTATTTGTGGGTGATTTGGTCATATTTAACAAGGAATATTATCTAAATAAGGTTTAAATAATTATTCCTAGAAAACAATAAGATAAATAAATGTTTATCTAATTAATTTCTTTGATTTTGGGTTAAACATGATTGGGAATAATAATTAAATTATGGTTTAATTAATTATTCCATAAGGAAAATCAAACAAATATAGGTTTGTTTAATATTTCCTTTTGGGGTTTCCTGTTTTAACATAGTGAAGAGAATTTTACTTAGGGTAAAATTGGTCTTACATGGTGTACTTGGGTCCATCTAATGATAATAGGTTAGATGACCAAAAAATGGTGTAACAGATTGCCCCCCAGCGTGCGAGTGTCAGGAGAAAATCGTATGACCGAAGTACGTTGTAAGAACTCAATCACTAGACAACAAGAGGGAAGTCAGAGAGATAAATGCAAGGTAGATAGTGTGCTGAAGAACTAGACCCTGAGGAGACGAGACTCGCAGGTGAAACAAGTCTCTTTTTATGAGAGGGTACCTGTGCTAAAGGCGGTGGGGGAGGCATACCTATGCCCGCCGAGACAAAGTACAAAAGAATAGTGTGTCCAGTAAACAAGGGACCGAACCATAAAGTACAATCGACATAAACATGAGCCAGATAATAATACAAAGAGGGATCCCACATACATGTTGTGCCTGGGATAACAGCCAGGACTTGTACAGTAATATCTAAGTATATGAGATACAAGTACAACCCGAATGCCCCCTGTATGCGGGGAAGGGCTCACAAAATTTGACTGATACATGCAAATCAAAGAGGTGCTGCAAGCGGCTAAGGCCGACATCATCAAATATATGGAGCTGCATCGAAGGCTGCAATGAAGGGGTCATCCGGGCATGTGGGGGGTTACCTGCAGGGCCACCCCCTCATGAGGGCTGAGACATCTCACACACACCTGGGAATCACCAATAGCTGCTGCTGCATTACTGGACCATCAAGCATATGGATCTCGATCATGCTGAAAGGAGCTGGAGTGGAGAAACAATCAAGTCAAAGGGTGATGAGAGATCCCTTTGCCTGATCCAAGGCACCGAACAAGAGTGGAAGCTGGAACCAAGGTAAACTGCCCTCTAGACCTGGCTTCTGGAATGAATGAGCTGATGTCGACAGAAGGAGGTCCGCCATAGGTGAAGCAATGAGAGATCCTCAACGAAGGCAAGAGAGAAAATAGTAGAGCGACGGACAAACTAACACTAATGATGATGGTGAAATGGAAAGGACTGAGTAGCGAATGGAAGACTTCCCTTGTTAGAGAATAAAGGGCATGAATGACATGGCAGTGAATGACACAATATCATAAGGGATATGGGACAGTGGGACTGGAAGTCATAATGTGCGACACAAGAGAGAGACCAAGCAATGAAGGATGGAGGGCTATAGCGGGGTACAAAGGGACGCACGATAGACTCCATGAATGTTATGATGACTCAACTTGGATGCTCTAAACAAGGGCGACTTGATGGTGCTCCCACACAGTAAAGGCCCAATGGGGGACCATGAAAACATGAGTACAAGATGGTAACTCATGATGAAAATCGACACAAACAAAGACAAGTAAGGAGGAAAAATGGTACCCCAAGTACAAGTGTTGTAAGTGAGGAAGTTCGATTTGAAGGAGAGGTGAAGTGAACCTTCTTGGAAAAAATAGCTCCTGGCGAAGGATGAAAGTACAAAAAAGATGCTGGCTATTGAAAAGAACATAAAACACGCATCTCAGAAGGGAAATGATAAGGGTAATATTTCTTAAGATAGAGTGCATTGCGAGGATTAGGAAGAGGATGGCCTTCGAAGTCCTCTAAAAGGTATGCCCCCTTACCAAGACCCTTATTGATGACGTAAGGGCCTAGCCATAATGAGTCGAACTTCCCGTGACCAAGGACATCATGGGCTTGGTCACATACTAGAACAAGGTCGCTTTTGAGGCTGGAATTTTCGGTCATATTGGGCTTTGGTGCGTTTCTGGGCCGCTTCCATGGTTTGCAATGCAACACGGAGGTCTTCAGAGGCACGCTCAGGCATGATAAGTCATTTTTCTAGAGGTTGGGTGTCAGGGAGAAGTTCAACAGCCAGATGAAGGGAAGGGATGTCACACTCGATTGGTAAGACAACCTCCTCTCCAAAAACGAGGTGAGGAGGGTTATGATTGAGGGTCATAGGTGCCCCCGAGCATGGTGTGGTCATGCCAAAATGTATTTAGAAAAAAAGGGGGAATCTAAACACATTTAAATGATGTGGTGTGCCATTTGTTCTCATTATGGTTATGCAGTGTGAGAAAGGAAATGGAGGGTTACCAATCTCTTTTGGTACTGCATATAGGGATCAAATGGACTTTAAGTTTCCGAGTTGGCATACCTGGTGTCACTATCCCAAAAAGAGGTTTTGGAGATAATGAACTGATGCTCTCGTAGAAAAGCTATAGGTTGGTCAAAAATAATGTCTAAGAGACTGGGTTGCTGATGTAAGATGAGGGAACGATAAGGGGTATCATCCCTAGAGTGATCTGAAGTGATATGGGACTCTAGAGGTTCTTCGAAATGTGGAAGAATACTGGGACTAAAGGCAACACGACCAGATCCACTAGGAGAGTTGTGGAGAATTTCTTCTTTTGGTCTCTCAAATGTGGGTGCCCCCTTACCCAAACAGTGGGTTTCAATGTAATGGCCACAAGGTGGATGTGGTGTGAACGCATGGGTTCGATGTAAGGGGGAATAGATAATGTCAGGGGTGGGGATTTTTTCCATAAGGTCATCATCGCGATAGAAGATGGGGTGACTGGTGGAAGAAAGACCACATGACGTGGTGAAGTGACCAGAATCATCATCATGAGAAGAGAGGTTCACATGCACATCGTCACAAGGGGTGACCGAAGAGTAAGTAGATAAAGGATCTACCGATGTGGATCCCAAGATGATCGCTGAAGGAAGGTCAAGCGAAACAACAGGGGAGGATTCAGATGGAATGTTCCCTGAGGGTCTCATGGATGATGATAGGTAAAAAATGTTGGACGAAGGCTCCGTCATCTCGACAGCAGGAGGGGGAATTTCAATGGGAGCAGTCGTATCTGGTAGTTCTGCTGAAGCAGAATGCGTAAATAGGGGAGAGGTGGACTCATTGCGCTTGGCCTCGAATTGGTGGACCGCGGCGATAGAGGTGCAGAAGTCCTCGAGGCGGGGACAAATATGGGTGTAATGGCCATGGAGATCACACAAACCACAGGGGTGGTTGGTGTGAATAGTCTTGGGGTTCTTGGCTGTAGTCGCGGAAGGAACAGAGGCTTCTGGGACCGCGGATTCAGGGAACGTGACATTAACCATGGGCTTGAGATGAAGAAATGCAGGACAGGTATGGGAGGCATGACCGACAACATCACACAAAGCACACTGGATGGTATGCTTTGGAGGCTGAGGAGGAGCAGGGTTTTTCAGGGCAGCCTTGTCCTTTGATGCCCCCTTGCGAGCTTTGCCCTTCTTACCCGAAGCGGTCGCAACAGGAGGTGGTTCCTGTTGAGGTGACTGAGGCACTGATGCAGTGGGAGAAGGCATGGAGGCCGGTTGAACCGGAGTCAAATAAATATAAGGTTTGGGTTGACTAGGCAAGGTGGGGGCTGGAGGATCAAGGTACCAAACGGGAATCCCAAGGGTCAAGTTAGGAAGAGAGAGGGTGGCCATGACCGGTACCGTGTACACTCCTAGTGGGGGAGCTAAGAACGGTATCTGACCAGAGGGGTAATGGCCAGGTGGGACAACTCCTAAATGGCTAAGGCTGGGAGGAACCATGCCAGGGGGATAAAGAGGCTCATAACTACCAACTGCAGGTGAAGGGCTAGGAGCAGGTTGCGGAGGGAAAGGTTGCTGACTAGCCGAAGCAGGTTGCTTGAGAGTAGCCCGAGATGATTGCATCATGCAAACATTCGATGATCTGGGGTCAGAGATAGGAGGAGGAGGAAGACTAGGGAAGGTTCCGAGCAAAGAGGAGTCTTTGTAGACGCCAGGAGAGACACTGGTCAAGGAATCGACAGTTTTCTTGTTGGCTACAGGAGAGATGGGCGTCTCAGGTGAGGTCTGAGATGTTGGCTCATGATATGTCAACTAGTCAATGGTGACTATCTTTCCATTATGAGGGAAAGACATCTTGCGGAAAACCGCGGATGGGACAGCAGACATAGCATAGGTGTAGCTTTGCCCCAATAGAATGTTGTAGTCTAGCGGGGCATCGATGACTTCGACGTCAACGCAAACAGTCTTACCGGCAAGGGTGATGGGACAATTACGAAAAAGGCCAATGGGCTGGGAGGCGTGGCCATCCCACGCTCTAAGGGTGATTGTGGAAGGGGCCAGCTCAGGAGATCTGAGTTGCTTCCAAACCGAAGTGGACATCACGCAGGTGGATGCCCCCTCATCAATTATACACTGAGAGACGTTGGCGTTCCAGATTTTGACTGGGATTTGGAAGGCGACGGAAGCAGGAAGAGGAGGATGGTCCGATTGAGTGGCGTTGAAAAAAATCATTTGGTCATCAGCAGGATCTACAGCGCCCACGGCAGATAGTAGAGCCTTCTTTTGGGAAGGGCACGACTGGAGGGGCTCCAGTGTGGAAATGGCAGCAGGAGATTGCGCCAAATCATCTACTATGCTATACGAGTGGGCAGCTCGACCGGAGGCAGCGTTTCGGCGTAACGGTCCCTTAGGAATCTTGGTATGAACCTCAACTTTGGGTTGAGGGATATGTAAGGGGCCATTCAGTGTCGAAAGAGGCTCTGTAGAACCTGAAGAAGGAGGCTCGAAGGAAGACTGAGCAGGAGGCTTGGAGTACTGGCGAGACCGAGTTTGAAGGTTAAGGTCGACCGGTAGAGGTGGATCAGAGTTCATCATGAGGATCTGGTAATTGGAGGAACCAGAAAGGGAAGGTGGAGTGGCCACCTGTCCGTCAAGTGGTTGGGTAGCCATGAATCCCTACTGTGCATCCACCGGCTCTTGAGGGGGCGGTGACTGCTGTTGCAGGGGTTGAGAAGGCAAGGGAGGCGAAAGCGCATATGCTGGAGGAGCTGGCGCACCAGGCTGCGGATAAGGGTAATGGTTAAATTGGGCAACATTGAGGTAAGCAGGAGGTTGGGCAAAAGGATGAGGCATGCCGTATCCTAGATGTGTGCTACCGGGAGGGGGAGAAGTGCAGGGAGTGGTGCCCCCTCCCCCAGGAAAACCATAGCTCATGAGAGGTTGAGCGGATGGATGAGAGATAGATCCAACGATTCTGTCGGTGGCATGAGGTGCCCCCGGTGTATGGGCATCACCGAGTTTGGGGAGAGGAGGTAGGACAGTAGGATCATAACCTGTCTGAGCGTAGATCAGGTCATACTTTAACGCCATTTGGAGGGCATCTTCTTCGGTTTGAGGAAAATGCGATGCGACATCTTTCCCGATAGGGGACAAGAGAGATCTAAGGAACCAGTCCATGTAGACACGGTCTTCGAAGGTAGGAGATTGGCATAGGCTCCGTCTTCTTCGCCATTCCTGGACATGGGTAGAAAGGCGAGTTGAAGAGGTTTGCTTGAAGGAATTCAAGAGTTCGATACCAGTGTCATAACGAAGGGGAAGCTGGAAGTAAGATAAAAAAGCCCGGGCAATAGTTGCAAAGGTGGTATGGGAGGAAGTGGGCTGATCAACATACCACTTAGAAGCTTTGCCTGTAAGCATGCATTGGAACAATCTAAGATGAACAGAGTCATCGGTAATGGAGGTAGATGAACACCACATGTGGAAAGATTGAACATGATTGGAAGGATCTTCTCCAGCACGGCCTTCAAACTTTGGGATGTCGAAAGGGAGCTTTGTCGGCATAGAAGGCCAACTAGCGTCATGGTGTATAGGGTCGTTTGTCAACCGGTCCAAATCGGGGAGGCTGAGGCCTGCCAAGAAGGGGAGCACGGGTGCAGCTGAGGTAGTTCCTGTGGTGGTTCCGCTAGGAGTAGTTCCGGAATTAGGGCCGGGAGCACTGCTAGCGTTAGGCACTGGACCAGACATAGTGAAGGTGACAAGGGGAGAACCAGAAGGAAAAGGAGAACCCGATGAATCAGGAGAGGAGTCGGAGTGCGGACTCGAAGGAGAACTGGCTCGACGACGGCAGGGCAGAGCAGGTCAACCAACTGGAAACTGAGGGTGAAGGCCAAGAAGTCTCCGGGAAAGGTGCCTTGGGGGCGCAATGATGACAGGAAGAAGGAAACCGACAAGGGTAGAAAGGGACAGAATCAAGAAAGGTCAAGGGCAGACAAGGTGCAGTGACAATTGATTTTAGAGTCTTTGCCAGGCGGTGTTAACCAGGCACTTCTTCACTTAGGGTCAGTGTGTGATGTGCGTTAATTTTAATTTTTAAACCCTTTTCGTTTTGAGAGCAAGAAAAAGTGTGCTGCGTAACTGAAAAGAAATCTGCAGAGAACAGTATATAATGCTGAAATAACAGAACATTTAACAGCTAAACATGCATCAATCTAACCCAAAAAGGCGGGTCTCTCAAAACTACTCTAAAAGAGGGCAAAAATCTAGTCAAAACACACGTAAAAAGAGGCCAATAGATCTAGGGTCAAAAGGGACAGGGATCTAAAGGATAAAGCTGCTGAAAAGAGGTGCATATCACAGCCAAGAGACAGAGGCAAGGTGGCTGGAAAAAGGAAAGAAATCAGCAAAAAGCGGAGGGGGCTAGGAGGAGGCCCTAAAAGAGAGGTCCAAACAAAACGACAAGAGGTGATTTGAAAGGAAGAAATGCTGATTTAAAGGGGTATGAAAAGGAGGCATCAGATCTGGAAAGAAGGGAAGGGTGAAGCTCTGAAAAATAGACGGCTGAAACAACTAAAACTCTTCCACAAAAAGTGGAGGGTACTAAAGCCCTAGGGGGCTAGGTTCCCACTTAGATGAGTAAAAATAGATCAGAACTTGGTCAATGCGGGCTGAGACAGAGGCTGGAAGACCCTGACAGAAGCTGCAGCAAAACCCAGAAAAATTGCAGAAAAATCACTGAAAAAGTGGCAGGTCGCAAGTTCTGACCTGTTTTCAGTGCAGGTCGCAGAAAAAGGGCTGAAAAGTGCGACCTGGAGGTCCAGGTCGCACTTTTTGGGTTGAAAAGTGCGACCTCCCGTTCCGGTTGTCTCGGCGGCAGATTTTCAGAAAAGTTGCCGTCTCAGTTGCGGCTGGTGTCGCTTACCTGCGCAATAGGGCCAGAAACACATGGAAGTTAAAAATTTGGATGGTTTAGGGTTTTATGTGAGAAAAACAACATAAAAATAGGAAAAATAAACAGCTGAAGAGAAACCCTAGGGTCTGAAGTAGCTGGATATGCAGGAATATGAAAATCGACAGCGGTCGTAATTTAAAACCCGTGTGGAGTCGCCATTTGTTAGTATGAATCCTTTGTCGAAGTGTACGAAAAAGGACCACTTTAGCTACGCATAACTAATAGCCCTAACAACAAAAGTGGTTGCCAATATCTTCAGATCTGCGGTTAGTTAGACATAAAAGAGCTGCAAAAACCAGATCTATGCATGGAAAGACATTAAGCAGAAAAAGTAAGGGTTTGCTCCATATACCAATAGACAAGACAAGAACAATTTTTGAAAGAATTTTTATATTAATCGGGCACCTGGGAGGAAAACAAGAAGGCATATCCAATTCTCCTCAGTGGGATGGGTTCTTGGAAGTCCTCAGCACTTCAGATCTAAGATTTCTCTCTCTTGTTGGTGTAGAAAACCCACACAAAGAATGGAACTCAAAGGGAGCTCACACAGCAAATGGCAGAAAATGGTGACCAAGTGTATAGATCCAGAGTGATCTAATAGGCAACAAAAGGTGAAGAATGGTAGGAAAAACCTCCTATTTATAACAAAATATTGGGTCATTCTAGATCTTGGTGCATGGGTTAACCAGATCTAGATCCACTTTTTATGGAATATTTTATTACATTTGTTGGAGGGAAAAGGTATTTGACTTGGGTCAAATCCCTTAATTTGTCAAAAATAAATAAATAAATGATTTATTTATCTTTTTAAGGAAGCGGTTAGAAGATAATCAAATAAATAATGATTTATTTAATTATTTAAGGAAGTGTTGAAAGATAATTAAATAAATAGTGATTTATTTAATTATTTAAGGAAGTGGTTGAAAGATAATTAAATAAATAGTGATTTATTTAATTATTTGTGGGTGATTTGGTCATATTTAACAAGGAATATTATCTAAATAAGGTTTAAATAATTATTCCTAGAAAATAACAAGATAAATAAAGGTTTATCTAATTAATTTCTTTGATTTTGGGTTAAACATGACTGGGAATAATAATTAAATTATGGTTTAATTAATTATTCCATAAGGAAAATCAAACAAATATAGGTTTGTTTAATATTTCCTTTTGGGGTTTCCTATTTTAACATAGTGAAGGCAATTTTACTTAGGGTAAAATTGGTCTTACATGGTGTACTTGGGTCCATCTAATGATAATAGGTTAGATGACCAAAAAATGGTGTAACACCTACAAAACCACCAAGTTCATCTAGTAGGGGTCCAATTTGAGCTTTCATCTGAAATCATTTCCAAGGCAACCTGTATACCAGACATTGGTGAGCTTTGGTTCAAACAAAGGAAGTTGGATTTGGGTTATTATGGGCCTTATTTGAAACCCACCTATCAGCAAAATTGCAAGGCTATTTTTCCTTTTTCTTATTCTCTAGAGAGGTATGCAGCATTAATGAGGCAGATTATCAGTTTTTTCACATGTGAGGGAAGATACTCCCAGATCTATTCATATCATATCAGGTTGTTGATGCATTTTACCAAAGTCAAGATGATGAACCTACCTTATTACCTTTTCTGGAGCATTGATAAAATGGCCTCCACTGTCAAGAGGAAAATCTATGACCACCAAATGCCTAGCCTCTTTCATCACTCCCTGATCAAGATGATTGTCCTATACCAGCTAGAGAAAAAAGGTATATCTTGGGAGACCTTCATCTCACATGATGTGTTTGCAGACCCCCAAGCCTTCATCCAGAATAACTTGCCTTCCACTTCACAACCATTTACCTCCACACATCCGTCATCTCCCCATGTGCCTTCTCCACAAATAATTTCACCTATTACCTCCTCCCCTAAATTACCAAGTGAAGTGGCTGACAGTATCCCTAGTGAAGAGAAAATAGGAGGCAACAGTCAGGAAGAAGATGAGATAGATAATGATGGAGAAGGAGAGAGCAGTGAAGAAGAAGAGGATGAAAATGAATAAAATGATGAAGAGGAGGGAAGTAGCCATGAAGAAAGCAGCCATGATCATGAAGAAAGCAGTGATGATCATGAGGAAAGAATTGAAAAATAAGATGATGTAGATGAAGAAGAAAATGAAGGAGAGGAAGGTGGCAAAGAAGAAAGCAGCAATGGAAAAGAGTAGCAAGATAATTAAGGATAAAAAAAATATGAAACTAGTAATGGCAGCCGCAAAGACAACATCAGTGAAAGCAGCCACAAGGATGAAAGCAGTGAACATGATGATGAGGAAGAGGATAGCAATTATGAGGAAGAAGAAAACAATGAAGAAGAGGGAAATGAAGAGGGAGAACAACAAGATGATGAAGATAGCTATCTAAGTGCCCAAGACAGTCCAAGAAAGAGTCATGACAGTCATGACAATTGTCATGACTATCTTGACAAAAATCAGTCCGTAGAAGAGAAAGAGAATCAGAGTGAGGAAGGTACAAAAAATGTAGAGCAGATTGAAGGAAAAAATTATGGCAACATTGCCTTTGAGACTCCCATTATTGCCCCTCTCTCATGCACTTATCATAGAGGGAAAAGGGATGTGTTTGCTACCTCTAAAAGGCAAAGGGCCATCTCCTCACAAAATACCAAAGAATTGGACAAAGGCAAAGAAAAAATGAAGAGTGTTGAGCAAGAGGCACCAGTCAGGAGGAGAAAAAGGATAAAAAAGGCTTCTCCAGGGCCTCTCTTTGTTGATCTAGACAGTGATAATGAGGACCAAGGGATGAGTACAAAATTGCTCCTCTTAGAAAAAGATGCCCAGCTTCAAGAATGGGAAAAGGACTTTGAAAGGGCACAAAGGGTCATATATTATTATAAACAGGAGCACAAACATTTCAAAGAGGTAAAGAGGGGCCTTGCCTTGCAGAAAAAAATGGTCAAACACTATGCAAGGAAGAGCATGCTTGTTAATGCCAAATTGAAGGAAGCCCTCCTAGAGGTAGAAGAGCTAAAAATGCCTAAGGTGCATGACAGCCTCGGGATCTTGGCTGACGCTTCTCAGCAGGTGTCTAAAATTCCTTGAGGGGTCTACACACCAATGTTGAAGAAAATATGGAAACTTTTTGTTTTTTTCAAATTTTGGCCCCTAGGAGCGCAACACCCTAGGCACTACACTATTTTTTGGGGCCTCCTCGGCTACTAAAATTTACATTTTTGGTTTTTTCATGTCACCATAAGTCTACACACAAAATTTTAGGTCAATTGGAGCATTTTTTCCTCCTCAAAAGGTCAAAAAACACCTCAAAATGACCTTTTCTGCCTCCTTTTTAGGCCTGGCACTCCGCGCTGCGCATTCATGAGAGATTGGATTTATGAGTAGGTAAATAGCATCCATTCAGCACAACTCAAGTATTTTTGGAAATTATACTCTTTAGGCTTTCCAACGAGCCATCACGGGGCCAAATCTGATTCCGGGAAGGGGTCCAAAACTCAACTGCAACAGACCCCATTTTCTGTTGATATGGAGCTACGCACAGAGACAACTTTTTGCCAAAAAGTCAAAAAAAGACACTAATTGATGGAAAATTGGTTTTTTAATATTTTATTGGGAAAATAACTCCTGATTTGAGTTGGGAGTTATGTTTTGGTGTTTTTCATTTATTATATTATCTCTTATGTGTCTTGGTCATTAAGCACATTTATGACATTTATGGTTAAATTAGGGTTTCTGGAAACCTCTTAGGGTTTCCACCTCCTCATTTGCTCCATAAATAGAGCATGAGGGTCTTATGTATTAGTTGGATTTTGATGACTTATGCTGAAGCAAATACATAGTCTCATGGAGTTTTTTATGGAAATTTGATGTCTTGGAGCTCATGCATGCCCTGGTTTGCTTGTTGATGGAGAGAGATTGTTTGTAGGATCCATAAGCTTGGTTGATGGTGAAGTGTTTCTTATGTTCATTTTTTCTAGTTTTCCATTATGTTTTCCATATTTCTATGTTGTAGTAGGAAAAAAATTTAGATTAAGAAATGTTTCCTAATGGCACCTTACTTCTGTTTGTCCTTCACCGCCTTAATGTTTTCTTCTATTGAGATATATTAGGGAATCCATCTCTTGCTCTCTAATAAGTTCTTAGCTTGTTAATTTCTTGAATGGTTTAGATTAGTTAGTGTCAAGTATGATTTATGGCTAGCCCTGCATATTGTGGCCACTGAAATACTCTGTCCTTGGAAACTCTTCTTTAAAGCAGCTTTGCCTAGGTTTGTCAATGAAGTTTGTTTGAATCATGCTCTTTGGCATTACTTAGCTGAATTTGTTTCAAAGAACCTTCACAAATGTAACTTTAGATGTTCATAGTTTTCTCTTCTTCTATGGTTATAACTACTTGTGCATCTTAAATGTTTTTATGATCTTGATAATGAAATCTTCTTAAATAATTTTCTTGCCTTTCTATAATTTCATTTGAATGTTTGTCTTGGATAATCATCCATGTTTAGTTTGAAATCAAAAGGATTAGGTTTCACTTATGCCTTTTATTCTCTTTCCATGCTTATGATTTTCTAACTCCCTTAGTCTAAAAAGTTATTAAGGATTCAGTTCTGCCCTTCACTAGCTTTTATTCTCAAGTTTAATGTTCATCTCATCATCCACCACAACCTCAAAGACCTACCAACCAAGTTAAAATTTCCCTGTAAATTCTCTTGAAACCATTGATGAACTCATCATGACCTTGTTAGACTCCATTTACCAATGAATTTAAAATATTCCATGTTTTCTATCTAAATCCATTTGAGCATCATACCTAACCAAAAACAACCAAAATACCCTGCACTTAACATCTAGCCTAAAATCAACCCTAATTAGAAAACAAGTTCACATATTTGCACCTATTAGAGAGATCCCTCTCCGAATCCAAGAAGGCTAGGTCCTTGGATTCCAAAGCTTGGTTTGATGTGACCTTGTCCATTTGTATCTCAATCAACCTAGCAAATTATGGGGAGCTAACACTTGCAACATCCTTCATTGTCTCAAACTTGTTTCCTGAGGACTATCTTGTCTATTCTTTATGACATAGCCCAATACTTCATGTCATGGTGATTCCACCACTTGGATGGGATTCAAAATGCCTTTCCCATTAAATTCTAGGCCCATTCGTTCATATCCCATATTCTTTGTTAATCTTGGACCAATTTTTGCAGTGTGCTTTTCAAAAGAACCCAAATATTCATCATGTGAAAATGAAACTAAATAACTACCAACACTGTTTACCTCAACGGTCTATTCTGAAGTAGGTGATGATGGCTTCGCTAATCCTTCGTTGCACTTAAACTTTTCCAAGGCCTCTTCCATGGCTTGTAATTGAAGTTGTAATTTCTATTTCTCCTATTTGGCTTCTTGTAGAAGTCTCCTCTATTCATCATTCTTGTAACGACCCTTGGTGAAAATTACATGTAATAAAAATTAATTAAGGAAAAGTAATAACCACAATTATGGGACACCTATTACAAGTTGAATCTTGGGAAAAACATCCTAATGTGAGTTTTCATTTGCTTTGTTATGGCTAAATAAATTAGAAACGGAAATGACAATGGATTTGGAAAGGAAAAGTGGCATTAATTGGTATTTTATTTATGATAATAATGGAAAAATAGGAGAAAAGGAAGGTGAAAGGTCACGGGTTTCATGTGAGGAGGAAAATGAAGGAAAATAATGGAAAATGAAGAAAATAAAGGCCTCATTAATAAAAATTCTTATGAGGATCAGTTGGTACCTTTTGTCAGTGTAACCTTTTGTTAGTTCAGTTTTGGAGCTCTCTCTTTATTCTCTCTCTCTCACACTCTTGGAAACTTAGAGTTTTCATGGAGAACTTCAATATTGGATCAATAAAGGAAAAGGAGGTAAAGAGGAAGAAAATATCAGGAAGGAAAATCAATATTAGGAAACTAAAATGGGTTTACTTTCAAGTATCGAGTTGGATGTGTGATTTCCTTGCTAGTTTTGGCATGCATGGTTATGGGTGTGTGTTCTTGGCTCTCTTGTTGTCGTTGACATGGGTTTTTCTAGGTGCGATAATGTTCTTCAGCCTAATGTTTCCATTTCCAGATAGCCATGGTGTGATCGGGTTATTGTGTTTTGTTTGAGCTGGATGGAAAAATGGATTCAAAACTGAGTGAGGTGGATCTCTAAATGAATGAACACATGACCTAGTGATTCCTAAACCGCATTGTTGATTACAGGAAAGCCATTGGCCTGGTAACCCATGAACCAGAATCTAGGTTGTCGTAAAGCCAAATATTGTGTGCCTTAGTGGGCTTAGGAATCCTCAACCAATGAATTACGAGATATATGGTTCATCCTAGAGGTGTGTGCCTTCAGTCAGGCCTAGTGATTCGGCGGGGATTATGGTAAAGCTTGGAGGTGTTGGAATTGTTGTCATTGATGGCAAAGGAGATGACAAAGGAGGAGCACTTGAAACATCATTCAAGGGAAAGAAAGGAAGCAGAGAGGTAGAAGAGGTAGCAAAAAGAGAAGCAAGGAGCAGTGACACAGTGAATTGAAGCAGAGACAAGCAGTAAACTGAAGCAGAGTTGTCCAGAGACAGAGTAGGAGAAAACAACCATCGAATAGAAAATCTGGCCAATTAAGAAGAATAAGTGAATGTTCTTGTAAATGGT
This sequence comes from Pinus albicaulis, assembly GCA_034641835.2. Taxonomy (NCBI): domain Eukaryota; kingdom Viridiplantae; phylum Streptophyta; class Pinopsida; order Pinales; family Pinaceae; genus Pinus; species Pinus albicaulis. Next base: position 219,931,562 of record CM076574.1, read on the forward strand.
TACATTTGTATATAATGTTGAGGGGTTGCTTCTAAATTCTCTGTAAATTATATGTATATTCTTGATTGAATTCAGTAGGAAGGATTGTTACTGGCAGATGGGATTATGCCTATGTAGACTGCTTGAATTTATTGTGAAAGCATGAATTTGTTACTCATGGTCTATAAACATCATAAGCTCTGTGGAAGGGGTAGATTTGTGAATATTTATAAGATATCGGGTTGCTACGATAGAGTAAGCAATGGGGAATGTATAACCTGATGAAGCAGTGCAGTATAATGTGCGAAGGAGTCGTGTTGAAACATTGATGAATCAAAGGGTTAGATTATAAATTGACGGAACCTTGAGCCAAGTCATATGGTGGTAGCCCTGAAGAATCGAGGAATTTGTTGTGTATGGACAGAAGCGAGTTTCATTGAAGGCGAAGAGCAGAATTCATATATATAAGCGAGACGGAACCCTGAACCAAAAAGAAGACGGAACCCGGTAGCGGAATGCGAAGTTGGGTGGAACCACGAAGAGTGAACAGTAAAGGTGGTTTATGGTTTTCATCGCACCACCTTCAACGGGCAAGTGGTATTCAAGAGTTTGGGATCGATTCCATAGAGCGAGTGACACGCATCCCTGAACGAATCTGCAAAACCGCCATCACTGCGCGTCATCGCACGTTAATGTTCGACCAAGGAAGCCACGCGATATTGTTGAGCATTGTCGATCTGGAGGGGAGCCATCGGACGGTTGCCATATGAGGAAGGTGCGCGAAAGATAAACATAGTATGGTGCGAGTATGTGATTGGGTCGTTGATTATATATGTGGGCCCCAGTTTAAATTATATTAATTGGGACTTTTCAAATTAATGTTTGCGGGTTTAACCAAGGTTTGTTTAAATTAAATATAAATTATGACGAAGAGCGATTGCGCCATCACCTTGAATGTTATTCCAAATTTGATGATATTTTCCATGGTCGAGCTCAGAAATTTTAACCAGAGTGCGAACTAAAAGAAGTGTTGAGCAAAAAATTCGCCATATATGTGATGTGTGGAAACCTGGTTGTTCAACCAATGTTAAATTGATTGGTCCGAGTTGATTCGACTATGGTTTAAGCCATAGATTCTGTTAGTGTTAGCCTTTGCAACTTTCCTTCAGTGATCAAACA
>CM076574.1:219932819-219971149 GCA_034641835.2 Pinus albicaulis
GATTCAGTAGTTAAATTTAGATATATTAAGCTGCTCATAGCGTCTTCAGTTGCCTCCGAAAGCCACATCTGGACTGATGGTGAGGGACTGCATGATGAAATGTGTAGTTTAGTATTAGTTTCTTTTTTGCAAATTTAGATATATTAAGCTGCTCATAGCGTCTTCAGTTGCCTCCGAAAGCCACAGCTGGACTGATGGTGAGGGACTGCATTATGAAATGTGTAGTTTAGTATTAGTTTCTTTTCTGCAAATTTAGATATATTAAATCATGTATGAAATCTTCAGTTGCCTCCGAAAGCCACAGCTGGACTGATGGCGAGGGATTGAATCATGTGTGTATGGTTTAGTATTAGTTTACTTTCTGCGAATTAAATATCAGCTACACAAGTTGTTTATGATTACTTCCGCAAGTCATAGCTGGTCTAATGATGAAGGGTCAGAAAATGAATTGATGTAATCTGATTTAGATTTATTTCATTGCAATTTTGAATTTCCATAAGCGTAGTTTCTTTTGTGTTCAGTTGGCAGCAAGAATAGTTTAGTTTTCATGTTCACTAGTTTCCTGTTTTGATTCATTAAATTAGCAGCACCTTTTCATTTCAGCAGTACACTTTTACTTTCTTTCAAGTCTTGTCATTGTAATTTCAATTTGCTTTTAAAGTTTCAAGATTGGTAAATCATTATAGGGGATATCACTTCCTTGAACAAATATAACCAAACTTGTTTTTCATTTTAGAATTTCCTTTTCACCTTAGAAAGACCAAAAACGACAAAAAGTTAAGAAAGAGGTTATCTTGCACATATAGTGCGCCGCACTTCATCAGCTTACGATTCCCGGATTGACAAATTAAATGCAGCAATTTAGGACACACTAAATTGACCAAACAAGCATTTAGCAACAGTATTGCGATTTCTAAGAAAGCATCAATTGTATGCCAAGCGTAGAAAATGCATTTTCTTTGAGACAAAGGTACATTACATGGGGAATGTATTCTCAAAGGAAGGTATAGAAGTGGATTCAGAGAAGATAAGGGCTATCATGGAGTGGGAAGCTCCTATAAATGTGGAATAGGTAAGGTCATTCATTGGAATATCAGGTTATTATAGGGGGTTCATCAAGAACCTTTCTTGGATTTCATATCCTATTATGTCACTACAGAGGAAAGGTAAGAAATTTGAATGGAAAAAGGAAGGTGAAATAATTTTGAAAAATTGAAACAAATGTTGAATATTTCTCCACTGTTAAAGGTTGTAGATATGGAAAAATAATTTGTGGCATGTAGAAATGCTTGCAATAGACGACTTGGTGGACTCCTTATGCAGGAAGGACAACTAGTATTCTATGAATCAAAAAAACTTAATGATCACAAGAAGAATTATTTGACACATTATCTTAAGTTGGAAGTGATCATCCATGTGTTGACGATGTGGAGGAACTATAATATTGGAAGGAGGTTTGTATTCATGAGTGATCATAGCGGGTTGAGATACTTGTTTGGCGAACATAACCTAAATGCCATGAAATCTAGATGGTTGGCCATGATTAGTGAGTTTGACTTTGAGATCTGGTACATCAAGAGTAAATAGAGTGGTGTTGCAGATGCTCTTAGCAGGCAGATACATGTGAATCATATATAAGCTATGAGTTCTTATGGGACAAAATTACAAGATCAGATCTTACAAACAAGACATCAGGATAACATGTAAATGGAGCTTGGGCACATGTTACAATAGAGTACATGCACATGTAGAGGTACAGTTGCAAGTATAGGTGCACAAGATGTCGACTATCGTCTCTCCACAGATGACCTGATGAGATTTAGGTACAGGATATGTGTGCTAGGAAGTAGTGAGTTGAAGAAAAATATCTTAAGAGAGTTTCATGTGAACTGTACTTAGTTCACCCAAGATACCGGAAGAAATTTACAACAATGAAGAGTTTTTATCATTGAATGAATATGAAGAAGGATGTGGCAGAGTTCATAGCTAGACGTTTGGATTGTCAGTAGGTAAAGATAGATTGTAAAAATCCAGGTGGACTGCTACAAATAATTCCAACTCTAGATAGGAAATGGGAGGTCATTTCCATGGATTTCATCATAGGTTTTCTGAAGACATATATACAATACAATTCCATCATGGTTTTGGTGGATAGGTTGAAAAACATGCTACAATTCGTTCTAGTGAAGTATAATTAATTAACTAGTGATGTAGCACATGTATTCATCAGAGATGTGGTGAGGTTACATGGTGTTATTAAGAATATCATGTCAGATAGGGATGTTAAGTTGAGTTCTTGGTTATGGAAAGTTTTATTTGTACGTTTAGGTACATATTTGGACTTCAGCACAACTTATCATCTGCAGAAAGATTGACAGATAGAGAGGTTCGACAGGATATTGGAGGACATGTTGAGGATGCATGTGATGCATAAAAAAAGAGATCGGAGGAGTACCTTTTGTAGGTTTATTTATCTTACAATAATGGTTACCAGGAGTCAGCAAGGATCAATATTTTTTGACCACTGTATGGGAAGAGTTGCAATACTCACATCAGTTGGAGTAATCCAAAGAATATGGTATTGATAGGACCAAAATTTTAGGCAAAAATGGAACATGAAATATAGGTAATCAAGAAGAATCTACAGGAAACATAGGATAGGCAGAAAGGCTATGCAGATCAGAAGAGGTTGATTAAGGAATTTCATGTTTGGGAACATGTGTACTTGCACATAAAGCCCAAGAAGAGATCCTGGAGGATCATATCATGTGCGAAGGTTACTCCTCAGTTTTGTGGACCTTTTAATATTATTGAAATGATTTGACCACTAACCTATCGACTTGCACTACCTCCGATAGTGAAATTCCATGATGTTTTCCATGTATCATTTCTTAAGAAATATGCTCAATATTTTTATCATGTGACTCACTAATTTTTATTGCAGGTGGAGCTAGAAGGAGAATTTCAGCGGGAACCATAATGTATTTTGTAGTGAAATATGCTCATGCTCATAAACCGAGCAATAAATTAGGTTAAACTGTAATGGAAGAAATTTGGGCCTAATGGAGCTACATGGGAGATGGTAGATCAGATGCGGGCTATGTATCCTTCTCTATTCATTGGTTGAGTGAATGTTTTTGGTATATGTACATATGTATATTGATGTAAATGCCACCATGAGTTGTGTTATAAATATCTAATATGTGGTATGGTGTCATGTTATTATGGTTTTCATGTTATTATGTTTTCATGTTAGTTTGATTCTCAATAGGTTTATCACTTTAAATACTACAACGAGCTAAGTTATAAATCTCTATCAGTATTATTTTTTTTCTTTCAGCGGACTTGTTGGTTGTAGGTGTCATTCAACACAGAGGATAGTGATCCCACAAAGGGGGGGGGGGGGGGTTCTATAAGACCCTGGTGAAAATTCTATGTAACAAAAGTTAATAAAGGAAAAATAATAACCACGTTTATGGTACACGTATTCCAAAAATAATGTTGGGAAAAACATCCTACTATAGGTCTTCATTTGGTTTATTATGGCTAAAGAAATTGGCAAAGGAAATGGAAAAGGCATTGGAAAGGAAAAGTGGAATTAATTGGAATTTTATTTATGAAAATAATGGAAAATAGGAGTAAAGGAAGGTGAAGGTCACAGGTTGCATGTAAGGACAAAAATGAAGGAAAATAATGGAAATGAATAAATTAGAAACCTCATTAATAAAAAGGCTTCTGAGGATTTTTTGGTACCTTTTGTTAGTGTAAACCTTTTTTCAGTTCAGTTTTGGAGCACTCTCTTTATTATCTCTCTCTCTCTCACTCTTGGACACTTAGAGTTTTCTGGGAGCACTTCAACATTGGATCAAAAAAGGAAAAGAAGGCAAAGAGAAAGAAAATATCAAGCAAGGAAGAGTAGGATCAAGCAGCTTCAACAGGTTTACTTGCAGGTATCGAGTTGCATATATGATTTCCTTGCTAGTTTTTTCATGCATGATAGTATGCATGTGTTTTCTTAGTTCTCTTGATGACATTGGCATGAGTTTTTATAGGTGTGAAAATTTTCTTCAGCATACCCTTTTGATTTCCAAATAGCCTTGGTGTGATGTCGTTATCATGTTTTAGCGTCAGATGGATTCAAAACTGAGTGAGGTGTATCTATGAATGACTGAACACATGACCTAGTAATCCCTGAACCGAAATGTGGATTGTGGTAAAGCCATTGGCCTAGTAACCATTGATTGAGATTGTGGGTTGTGTAAATATAGCTTTTATTGTGCCTCAGTGGGCCTAGGAATCCTCAAACAGTGAGTGTCAGGATATACGGTAAATATTATAGGTGTCTGCCCTCAGTCGAGCCTTGTGATATTGTGGGGATTTTGGTAATTCCTAGAGGGTGGAGTCTCGGTCAAGCCTAGTGATTAGGTGGGTATTGTGGTAAATCCTGGAGACTGGAGTCTCGATTAGGCCTAGGAATCTAGATGAGTGAATGGTAAGATATAAGGTAAATCATAGAAAATAGGAGACTAAAAAATTCCTCATGATCTAGGTGGAGAAATTCAGTGGCATCCATGCTTGTTTAGGGTGTATTAATATGGTGTGGATTGTGGCAAACCCTAGTTCTATTGATGAGTCTGAGGTGGTGTAGCCTCGGGAAACCTTGGTTGATTTTTGGTTATGAGTCCCACATTCAAGCTTGGAATATGGAACAGAGGTAATTGGTTAAAAGAAATATTTGGGTTCAACTAATATATGGTTGGGTGTAACGTGGAAGTCCCAAACCTGATTGGAATTTCATTAATTAATAATATTTCCTTTCCTTAGTATTTTATGTGCAAATTTACTGGTTCATATGTGATATTTATGGCTATTATATCCTTGTTATTTTTTTGGTTATATGATTGTTGTGAGCATTTTTTATGAGTTTGATGATGTATGGATCTCATCATGTTTTTATTTTTAAATGAATGAACAATGAATATATGATCTAATATATGATAATGCAGCTAATGTGATAAGGAATCAATGCTTCTTAATGATTCTCATCTAAGTATGAGACCCCTATGCTCAGATCTGTTATTATGACCTGTAGAATGAATATTTGTGACATGTTTAATGAAATGTCTGTCATAGCTAGTAGCGGTCCAGTCAAGTCATTGATCAAATGTTTGCATTAGTACCTTTGTTTCAATGTTATGTATAATTTCTAAAATTCTCATGGAGTTCTAAGTAGTGGCCTAAGTCCCAACCGTAAAAAAGTAGCATATAATCTGGGGTATCTAGCACAAGACTTCCTGAAAAAGTCCACAACCACTGGGATGGCCTTGTTGTAGGAAGAACTAGAGGGGTCAAGTCACAATTTTTCATTTTTATGGAAGCGATTGGGGTATTTTTTCAGTAAAATATTAGTTTCTTCAAGAGTTAAGAACCAGGAAACATTGGTTGGCTCTTGGAGGTTTTGTAGTATGCATGAAAGGTCAATTTGATTGTCTTCCGTTGGTTCCACTTCCTTAAGGTTACCTAGGAGGTTGAATCTCATCATAGTGGCCTCTCGTCACATGTTTACCTTGGTGGACTGATTAGCTTGGGTAAATGTGGGAGGAGGGTGTTATAATTCTCTACTTGAAGGATCTGATTGATCTCTTCATTTGAATGATTATAAGAAGATGAAGAAGAATAATATTCACTCGAAAATGGAGATGGAGCATCATCTTTGATGTCTCTTTCTCCTATTCCTCTTTTGCCATTTTCTTCTCATAATCTGCATACATCATATCTACCATGCTTTCCATCCTGTAGAAGGCCTTATAGATATATTTTTGATCCTCCATTTTTCCCTTGTTTCATGTTCAATATCTAGTTATAATTCGCACTCGCAATTCACATCATCAGGAAGGACGATTTGATACCATACTTGATTTTGATTCTGTTGGCTACCCAAATTAACCAAGATATTTTACTTTTGTGATGTTAGTAAAATTGAATGTGAAAGAGTGTGAAAAACATGTGCACACTTTAAAGGAGAGGAATCATAAAGGAAACTGTAAAATCAAATAACAAAAATAATTGATAATGAAATTATTCTAGTGTGGATTACGTCTTCGAGCATAGTTTCAAGAGTGGAGAGGTCGCTTCATTAATTGATGCAAGATGAAGATGAATACATGATGTGTTATTTAGAAATACAAGGAATAACTTCCTTAAATAGAGTAGCATGGCACTCCTATTGGGAAAAATACTAAGAGGGGGGGGGGGGATCAATATTTAAAAATCACAATATTTTACTTTTGTTTACATAATTATATATGCGACTTTACTTAAGCCAACTAGCATATGTGCGTGAATTTCATTCAGGAAACTAATGTATTCCCAATGAACTTATAATTTAGGTAAATCTCCAGTAACTTTACTTATACCAATGCATCATTCATTAATAATAAATTTAATAAGAAATAAACATGTGCAGTAAGAACATAATAAACCATCACACATAAGAAACACATATGAACATTGGGATTTAAGCTAGAAACACAATGTGGGAGAAAATAACCATTGATGTTGTCTCTGTCTTCAATATTTATTATATATAAAACTGCTTACAATCTTGTACTAGTTCTGACTCATACCAGCACGCAAGCACCCACCTACAAAAGTTTTTTACCTTCACTCGTTCTCTAGTTGCTACTGGAAGGGAGATCCAACCCCCTGATCCCATTTACCAACCACCACTGTAAGGGATATTTTACCCCCTGCTCTTTTTTACCAGCCAATATTAAAAGGAATCTACAACCCCCTGATTTGATCACCAGCTTCTACTAGTAGGAAGATTTGACCTCCTCACTGAAAGCTCCAACCTTCATCACCAATGTGGACCATGTTTCATAAATTTTCACACTGACTCCATTGGCTTCAATACATCACAACTTATAGGCCTATTTTCATCATATTTTCATACTAGACCCACTACACTCATCTAAGATCAATATCAAACTGAAACATATATGTGCACCAAATCATTCATTGAGTCATCAGTCAACCAACCAATCACTCATATTTAATCAAAATCAACTAGGAGCATAATCAATACTCAAAGAACCCAGATCTATATGAAGACATCATTGTTAGACAAAAAAAACATAGCAAAATTGATCATAAGTTTTCTTCAACATTCTTCAACAAAACCCTGGCTTGCATACACGCCTCCTAGTAGAATTATTGGCATATGTATGTGCTTATCCCAAAACCAACTCACGTATATATATCAACATATTACTAAACATATATGATACTGTGTAGAACAAAACTCACGTGTATACACTCCTTATTCGTGTCAAACCCACGTATATATTTGTAAATAATTCAGGACTGTGAAATACTTCAAAACTTCAAACTTACTTAGATCATACCCTTCACTACAACAAACATGCATCAGGCCACATATTTAAACATCTCATAAACATATCATGCAAATACATAGTCATTTCAGATCTAGATATCCTGATCCATCATTATATTCATGAGTGCATCTTTATTTCAGATATATCAATCATCTATATCCCATACCATACAAATATACTTCATATTGAAGTATTCATTAATTATACTTACTCATGCACCCTTAGCACTTTGATATTCACCTCCTTATATAGTTATAGCCTTAGCTAATACTATGAGCCAAAGCCACCCAAGTGCCAATGGTATACTTGGATGAGATCAAATAGTCGTTATTGTGCTCAATATTGTGGGATAATACCATGGTAAGGACCCTTGGTATTATTAAACTAGTGAGGCAGCATATACGCTACTTTTCATCTTTGTACCTGTGTGTATACACGACTTTCACTTGACGAACCCATGTATAGATCTTCAAATATTCAACCCTAATAAACTTTTGATTCTGATATGAAAATCTATGTCCCATCATTCTTTATTTTTTTTCCGTCACTCTGTCGCCTTTAAATTGATCTGTGAACTCATCTAGTTACCATATACATTATCTATTATAAATGGGTTTTCATCAAGGACAACACATGCATCATATTGCCAAAAATATCCCCCTTTGGACTTAATGGAAACCATGTTTTTGTTTGAGCAACAAAACCTATAAATATTGTGACACATCAATGTAAGCATTGTTAAAACACCAAGATACTCTCCCCCTTTCACAGAAATGGAAAAGGGTGGACCAATGCTGAATACAAGAGCTCTCTAGATCTGATCTATGTTATATTGACCGTGCTCTCCCTGAGCACATGCTAAGTCTACATAAAGATTTTCAATGAAGTAGATGACTCTATAACTCAACATAGTAGGAAATTTCCTATCACCAATGACTCATACATACATCACTCACCCAACCAAGTGGTGTTACATATTTGACACAACCACCCAACCAAGTGGGATTACATGTTTGAGACAACCAACTAAACAAGTGGGATAACATATTTGACATGACCTTAAAAGTTCATATATGATTGAAAGTGAAAATATTTACATCATAGGTCTCAACATGACCTTTATATCAAATTAAATATATGAATTTTATAACCAAGACCAAAATACCTTAATAGTAAGATATCATTAAACATAATTCAACAACCATAATGCCAAAAATGCATTATACTCTGCAAGGCTAATTCTCCCTCTCAACTCGTGTTACCTGTTCACTGTCAACAACTCATCAAATAATCTTCATAAATCAGATAAATATCAATGGAAAACAATAACTCAATACCATATCAGCAGACTGTAGACCAATCAAATCATAACTAATAGCATCATGTTAGAGTCTATTGTTGAGTATGTCTCACTATTTTTTTGTTAGAGAAAAACATATGCGACTATTTTCAAACAAGCTCACATATATATATGCGACTATATTTAATGAAACTTGTGTACAACAAGAAACCTTATGAATTTTCACCTATAGATTGAGCAGACTAGATTAGTAACAAAGTGAGGTAGAGAAACCTCCCAGTCTCTCTCTGAGATATTCAAATGCTTCTATGGGGAGAAGTTTAGTAAATATATTAGCATCTTGTTCTTTGGAGGGAACATACTCCAATTTAACCTTTTTCTCAAGCACTTGTTCTCGTATAAGGTGATACTTAATAGGATTATTCTTGGTTTTGGAGTGCACAACATGATTTTTTGAAATACTAATAGCACTTGTATTATCACATAGGATGGAGATGGGTGGAGAAAATTTAATTTTAATATTTTGTAATGTTTGTGTCATCTAGAGAAGTTGTATGCAACAAGATGCAACAAACACATATTTTTCTTCCATTGTAGATAAGGAAATGGAACTTTTTTTCTTGCTCAGCCAAGATACTAATCGGGGCCCCATATAAGATACACAACCACTAGTTATTTTCTGGAAATCAGTATTTCCAGCTGAGTCCACATTTGTGTAAGAATGAAGAATAATATAGACATTTGTAGGATACCATAGACCAAAGTCTTGATTTCCTTGTAGATTTTTGAATATTCTCTTTACTACCTGAATATGTGATTCATTTGGATTGGCTTGGAAACATCCATCAATATAACTGCATGCATGATATTTCATCTAGTACATGTTAGATAAACCATACCTCCAATGATAGACCTATATTTTGGTTTGTTTGCAGTGGGAGAATCATAATTAGAACCGAGGTTACATCATGTCATCATTGGAGTACATACAGGTTTGTAGTCTTCCATCCCATACTTCTTTAGAATGTGCTTGAGATATTTTGTGTGAGAGAGAAAGATGCCATATTTTGTTCATTGCGATTTTAAACCAAGAAAATATGTTAGTTCCCCAAGTAAAGACATTTCAAATTCTTGCTGCATAACATAAGAAATTTTTTGGCTCATATATTCTTCATTACTCCCAAAGATGATGTGATGAACATAAACAATAATAATTAGCAGTTTATCATCCTCAATTTTTGTGTATAACTTGCTATCTCCGGATCCTTTTGTGAGACCTTATTGTTAAATATACTTGTCAAGATGCTAATACCATGCCTGTGGATCTTGTTTTAGCTCATTTAAAGCCTTTTTGAGTTTGCATACGATGTTTTCATCATTCCCCAAAATGAATTCTTTTGGTTGTTCAATATATACTACTTCTTCTAGATCTCTGTTAAGGAAAGAAGATTTTACATCCATTTGATCAACTTTGAAATGTTGAAAACTTTAAAATGAAAGAAACATCATTATGGATTCAAGTCTGGCTACTTGTGCAAATGTTTCTTCAAAGTGTATACCTTCTTGTTGAGCATAACCTTTACAAACAAGTCTATCTTTTTTTCTAGCAACTTCTCCATTTTCATTCAAATTGTTTTTTAATATCCATGTTATCCCAACAACATTTTTATCATGAGGCCTTGGAGCCAATTCTGAAGAATCATTCTTTACAATTTTATTAAGTTCTTCATCCATGGCCTTATCTCAACATACATATTTACTAGCTTGATTTAAATTTTTTGGTTTAATGGTGGATAATAAAGCTAGATAACTAGGAGATCCTACAAGGGTTCTTCTTGTTTTTACTCCAAATTCCTTTTCTCCTAGAATTTGAGTTTCTGGATGATTCTTTTATACATACCTGGATGGAGAATTTTCTTTATTTGGTGTGTCTTCTTTTGCTGCTTCATTAGTTTCTTCTTCTATGTCATTGTGATTTGATGTGGGAAAAAATTCATCATCCTCCTCCTATTTTTTCGTTGTTACCCTTTTGGGAGATGTGCATGCTTCATCAATCACAACATCAATACATTTAAAAATATTCCAATGTCTCTTATTGTATCATTTGTATCCTTTAATTCTAGATGAGTAACCAAGAAGTATTCCTTCATCTCCTCCAGCTTCAAACTTAACAAGTTTTTCATCATTATTTTTTATGAAACATTTCTTCCAAAAAATCTAAAATTATTTATAGTTGGAGGCTTACCATAAAAGATTTCATAAGGATTTTTATCACTATTCACACGAACATGAGCCTTGTTGAGAATATTTACCGTGGTATGTGTAGCTTCACCCCAGAAGGTGTTAGGAGTTCCAGACTTATCAATCATATCACAAGCCATTTGCTGAAATATTCTATTCATTCTTTCTTCCACGCCATTTTGTTGAGGAGTTTTGGCTACACAACATTTTCTTTTTCTGCCATGTTGTTCACAGAAATCAAATAATTCATCTGATATGTATTCTCCTCCTCGGTCAGATCTGAGACATTTTATTTTTATATCTAATTCATTTTAAGTTATTTATTTTAAGACCTTAAATTTATCAAATTAGTCATCTTTGTGTTTCAATAAGCTAATCTAGTACATTTTACAAAAATCATCAATGAATAAGATATATTATTGTTCTCTATGAGGTGAATTTTTCCTTATAGGTCCACAGAAATCAGTATGTATATGTTCAAGAGGATAATTGTTGATCCTTCTTTGGCTTTGAATTGAACTCTAGTTTCCTTACTACATTGACATGACTTGCATATGGTACTTTCTGGTAGGGTGATGTTGGGTAGATCACGAACAACTTTGAGCATGCTTGATTTGCTTATTTGAGAAAAAATTAGATGTCCCAACCTTCTATGCCATAACCAGTTTTCCCCTTCTTTGCCTAGGTAACATTGTTCTTAACCACTTTTCAATATATACATATTAATTGGTGTTCTTGTTCCTTTTATTATGGCCTTTCATGTGTGAAGTTCACAAACTACAAATTCTTTTGATCGGAAGACCACCTCATTTCCTTGGTCACACATTTGACTAACACTCAACAAGTTATGCCTTAATCGATCAACATACATAACATTATCAACTTTAACCTTTTCTTTTAGAAAAATAGATCCTTTACCCTTAATGATAGCAAGGAATTCATTTCCAAAAGTGAGATTATTTTCTTTCTCTAATGCATTTTATGAAATGAGTTTATCTTTATCACTTTTCATGTGTTTTTAACATCCCCTATCAATGTACCATTGATTTTCTTGTCCTTCTACAAATAAATCTTTGCCACAACTTTTGGATTGTAAGTCCTTCTTTTCCATACCTTATAATTTTTTGATATTTTCCCCTTTGGCTATAATTTGCTCCTACATTCAGATTCCTCGTGTCCAAAGTTATTGCAAAATGAGAATTCAATTTCATCTTTAAGAGGAGATAAATTGTTATAAGTATTCTTCTTGATTCTTGTATAATTCCTTCTTTTTCTTGCTTCTCTAGTCATGATGGTTTTGTATGCAACACATTGAGAAAATTTGTGACCAAAATAATGACATGAGAAACATTGTCCATTAAGGTAGAAATTTATGTGATCATAGAACATTGCACTTTTCTATGAGTTGATTCTTTAGAGTATCTATGGCTACTTTGTTTTCTTCTAAGCATATTTTGAGTTGAGTAATTTATTCAAAAAAATATTTTTCTTCTAAAGAATCCATAAAGTTATCATTAGAATCATTAGTGTTTTTCTCAAATTCCATGAGTAATTTAAGATCTTGATCAGATTCTCCTTCTTCACTATTTGACAAGCCATAACTACCTTGATGAGTATAATAACTTTTCCTATTGTAAAATCGTATCCTATTACCTTTTTCAATATCCTTTCCCTTCTCATGATTATCTTTATGAGGCCATTTAGCAGCATAATGACCAAATATACCACAATAAAAACATTTTAAGGGAAGCTTACCTCTAAACCATCTGGTGCCAAGTTGAAGTTTGTTTACAAAATTTACCTCATCTTCTTCTGATACATAACCTGATTCCTTGTGTTCATCCTTTTCCTTTCCTTTTGCAGTGGCTTTAAATGGGGATTCTATGACTTCTGAGGGACCTCATTTTCTCATTTCAAAAGTAGTTAGGATCCCGTGAAGTTGAACAATAGTAAGAGTCTATAGATCCTTCTTTTCTTCAATGGAAAACACTTTGACTTGAATTTAGGAGTTAGAGATCTTAATATTTTCTCTACTAAATTTGTGTCTTTTATTTCTTCACCCAAATTTCTCATGTGACTTATAATGTCATCTAGACATAGAAAGAAACTAGAAATACTTTCCTTATTATGCATTCTGAGATTTTCATATTGAATTCTGAGAGTTTGGAGTTTAGCAATTTTTACCTTGTTATCGCCTTCATAGCTTAGGATGATTTTGTCCTATTTTTCCTTTGTTGTATTTAACTAAATAACTTTGAAAAATTCCGATTTGGTTAGGCTTCCCAATAATGAATGGACAAATTTCACATTGGTTTCATATGTCTTATTTGCTGCTACATATGTGAGAACTGCGACTGGATATTGGTAGCCTCCTTCAACAATGGCCCAAACATCTCCTACAAGAGACTGAATATAGGATCTTATTCTTGTATTCCAAAATATTAAATTATTTTCGTTGAAGAGTGGTTGTTTGATAGATTTTGTTCCGTATTTATTACTCATATTGCTATATATTCCTTCGAGTCATCAAGCTTCTTCTAAAATAAATTTTTGGGAGAAATACTAAGAGGGGGGAGGGGGGGGAATCAATATTTAAAACTCACACAGAATTTTAATTTTGTTTACTGAATTCTATAGGAAACTAGTGTATTCCCAGTGAACCTATAATTCAAATAAATATCGAGTAACTTTGCTTAGACCAGTGCATAATTCATTCCTTAGAAATTTAGTAAGCAGTAAAGATTTGTAGTAAGAACATAATAAACTATCACACATAAGAAACATGCATGAACACCAATATCTAAGGTGGAAACCCAACGTGGGAGAAGACCACCTCTGATATCGTCACTATCTTCAATATTTATTATATAGAAAATTGATTACAATATTGTACTAGCACAGACTCATACGAACACAGAGGCACCCACCTGCAGAAGGCTGCTACCTTTACTTGTTCTCTAGCTGGTACTCGAAGGGAGCTCCAACACTCTGATCTCATTTACCAGCTACAACTAGAAGGGAGCTTCGATCCCCTTCTCTCGTTTACCAAATTATAGTGGAAGGGAGCTACAAACCCCTGATTTGATCACCAACCCCTAATATGATGAAGCTTAGAATTTCTAAGAAGGCTCCAACATTCATCGCCACTGCAGATCACATTTCATAAATTTTCACATTGGATTCACCGACTTCAATACATATTGTATGCCTCTTTTCATCATATTTTTAGTCTAGACCCACTACACTCATTTAAGCTCAATATCAAACTGAAACATACATCTATACCAAATCATTCACTGAATCATTAATCAACCAAGCAATCACTGATCTTTAATCACATTGAACTAGCAGCATAATAAATACCTAAACAAACTAGATCTATATGAAGACATCATTTTCAGATAGAAAAAACATAACAAAAATTATTAGACATTTTATTTAGCATTCTTCAGCAAAACCCTAGATTGCATACGCACCTTCCGATAGAATTATCCATGTATGTACGCACTTATCCCGAAACCAACTCGTGTATAGATCTCAACATATTATTGAACATATATGCTACTCTACAGAACCAAAATACTGTGTATATGCACTTTCCTCATGTCAAACCTGCATATATATCTATAAATAATTTAGGACGGTGCAATACTTCAGAACTTAAAACGTAGTCATTTCATACCCTTCACTGCAACAAATATGTGCTAGGTGTTGGACCTCAAATTTGGTCAATTTTGCTTATTAAAAATCCACCTAATCCCCACCATTTTCCACATTATATCATCCAAATGTGCATTATTTTTACCTTATTATGCATATTCAGGTAAATAAATTAGGTTTTTCAATTTTTAGATATTTTTTCTAAAAATTGGGTTTTAAGAGTATTTTTGGATAGAAATGAAAATTCTCGTAATTGCTTCATGAAATTCATATATGCAGGACACTTCGGAACACGATGAGCATGGATTTGGAAATATTGGTAACCACATATGGAAAATCATCTATTGGTTTGGTCAAACCAAGCTAAAACAGGCTCGGTCAACTTTAGTCAAACATGACCTGTTTTCCAGGAATCCCTAGAAAATAGGGAAGAATTAGTGGTTTTTGGGATTTTTCCATATTTTGTGTAACTAAATGGATGAATTCGACCTATATGGATAGGATTCGGATAAGATAAGGCTATTATAGACATTGTAGCATAGCTTGTTTTGTCATTCATCTATTTATACCAAGCTTATGAACCATTAAAACATGGAGAATTTGTATAATTTCATATTGAGACTTCTGAAATTTGTGAGTTAATTTGAGGAACTAGTTCCACTATATTTTGGTTGTCCAATGATATGGATGATTGTCTGAGTTTATAGATGTAGCTGATAAGTTCTTCAAGTGTGGTAGGAAAGGGTGGAGGGCCTCCCCACCAAGCTAAGTACACTTGATTAAATTAGCTTAATTTTCATGAACTATTTTTTCTTCATATTTGTTTAATTAATTAGATGAATGAATATTTATTATGTTTTCTGATGAATCTTGGCTTACCTCTAATCTGTGTATGAAGGGACAAACACATTTTTAAGTTCAACTCTCCTTCTATATGATCCAAGAACAATAACTAGAATTCATCTTATTTTCCTTGTTGAGTTATTTACTTATGCTTTCTAATGAATCTTAGTTTAATTATAATATATATATGAAGGTAAAAAAACATGTTTAAGTTAAACCCTCCTTTTATATGATCTAAAAACAATAACTAAAATTCATTTTCTTTTCCTTGTTTGAAGCTATTTTCTGAATTTCTAGTTTTAAATACAATGGTAACAATGATGAATGGAATTGTGAAGGACAACATAGACCTCCTCAGTTAGGAGCCTCTTATTTACTATTTATTCATCATAAGCTATTATCCATCAGTTAATTGGTTTCTCTTCATGAAAGTAGTACTGTGGGGAAGGTCAAACAGGTTCTCCTGAGTTAGGAGCCACTTCCCTCACTTATTACATATTGACTCATAAATTACTTAGTTATATTTTATATGTATAATATGCATTTTCTTAAATATTAGACTTTAGAATCAATTTATAATATGCATTTCATTTAGTTTAAACATTTTGTCTTCTAAATATTGAAAACAAATGAGATTCATATATTTTGGACATGCTTCCAATTTTACAAACCCAGATTAATAATTAAATACTTGTGTTAGTTTACCTAGTAAATTGACCCAACACTAGACAACACATATAAAAATCTCATAAACATCTCATGCAAATAGATAGGCATTTCAGGTCTAGAGATCATGATCCATCATTGTATTCATGTGTGCATATTTATTTCAGATCTATCAATCAATTATAGTCCATACCATACAAATATACTTCAGATTGAAGTATTCATTTGTTATCGTTACTTATGCAATATTAGAACTTTGATCTTCACCTCCTTATATAGTTAGAGCCTTAGCCAATACCATGAGCCAAAACCACACAAGTGTTGATGGTATTCTTGGACGGGATCAAATAGTCATTAATTTTCTAAATATTATGGGCTAATACCATGGTAAGGATGCTTGGAATTGTTAAATTATTGTGCCAACATATACACAACTTTGTGTCTTTTTACCTACTTGTATACGCGACTTTGATTTGATGAACCCACGTATAGATCTTCAAATATTCACCTTTAATAAAATTTTGATACTGATATGCAAACCTCTGTCTGATGATTCTGTCATTCTGTTCCATCACTCTGTCACCTCTAAATTGATCTGTGAACTCATCCAGTTACCATACACTTGATCTGTTATAAGTGGGTTTCCATAAAGGACAACACATGCATCATACTACCAACAATCTCCCCCTTTGGACTTGATGGAAACCATGTTGGTGTTTGATCACCAAAACCTATAAATACCTGTTAGACACATCAATGTAAGCACTATGAAAACACCAAGATAATCCCCCCCTTTGACAACAAGGGAAAAGGGTGGACCAATGCTGAATACAAGAGATATATAGATCTGATCTGTGATATACTCACAATGCTCCCCCTGAGCAAATGCTGAGTCTTCAGAAATGTTTTCAATGAAGTTGATGATTCTATAACTCAATAGAGTAGGAACTTTCCTATCACCAAGGAAACATACATATATCACTCACCCAACCAAGTGGGGTTACATATTTGAATCAACCATCCAACCAAGTGGGTTTACATATTTGAGACAACCACCCAACCAAGCAAGATTACACATTTGAAATGACCTTAAAAGTCCATATATTAATGAATACGACAAAATTTACATAATAGGTCTCAACCTGAAATTTACATCAAATTACAGATATGACTTTTATAACTAAGACCAAAATACCTTAATGGTAAGAGGTCATTGCACATAATTCAACAACCATAACGTCAACAATGCATTATACTCTACAAGGATAATGCTCCCCCTAAACCTGTGCTACCTATTCATTGTCAACAAATCATAAAAGAATCTTCATAAATCAGATAAATATTAATGAAAAATTGTAACTCAATACCATATCAGCAAACTGTAGACCAATCAAATCATAAATGTCAGCAACCTATCATAGTCTCTTCTTGAGTCTGTTTCACTAACTTTCTAGCTAGAGAAAAGCTTACACAAATATCCACAAAGAAAACCACGTATATATGCAAATATAATTAATGAAACCTACGTACAAAAAGAAAATTTCCGAATTTTCCCCAGTAGACTAAGCATAATGGATTAACCGCAAATTGACATAGAGACAACTCCCAATTTATTTCTGAGATATTCAAATGCTTCTCTTAGGATAGGTTTAGTAAATATATCAACAACTTTTTCTTTGGAAGGAACATACTCCAATTTAGCATTTTTCTCAAGCACTTTTTCTCATATAAAGTGATACTTAATATGAATATGCTTGGTTTTGAGTGCATAATGGGATTTTTTAGAAATAATAATAGCACTTGTATTATCACATAGGATGGATATGGGTGGAGAACATTTAACTTGAATATCTTGTAATGTTTCCATATGTAATATCCCAAAATTGGGAGAGCAGCAATATAGCACATAAAACTGGAAATACTCAGAAATATCAATATATCAAAACATCAGACAACTATAAAGCCATTCCATTTGATTACAACAGAAAAATAGGTACAAATATGTGAGGAAAAGATCACTCAAGTTGGGAAAACAAGCCTCCCATGAAAGCATACACCTAGATCCGAAATGTTGTTAATACATGAAATACAAGAATGCTAAAATTGCACTATCTATGAGGGGATAGCTACAGCTTAAAATGGAAATACATATATGTGTTAATACAATGCTCTAATAATGCAAGGAATATATATCCAAGCTTCAAAACTGATTTCCAAGACAACCTAGAAAAGGTTTCCGAAAGTACACACTATACAAAAATAAAAGATATGGCTCCTAAGGCTGAATAAACACTGCAACTAAGTAACTGATAGCAGGTGGCTGATCTAAAATTTGAAATGGTTGATCCTCCTCCAAAAAATCTCCTAGATGAAGGGATGATCCCCCACACGAGAAACCCAAACACTCCAAATAGGGCAGTAAACCCACTCCTACAACTCCTCTCTAAAATAACACAGTCCTCATTAGGGGAATTTTGAGGTCTAAAATAGGCCTCCTAAGGAAATTATAAAATAATAGTGGAAATAATAAAACAATATTTGACTACATCATCACATTTTAGAGGGAAAAAAGGAAAAAATAAATTTTCAACTCGTATTTTCAACTTATCTCCCTATGGGTTTACTCAAATTTTGAGTGGAAACAATCATTGGATGCAAAATTTGATTTCTCATCCAAGGAGTACCCATGTTGTGTACTTTCTATAGACCATGATACATGAAAAATGTGATTGTAAACACGTTTTTTCATGTATTTCTCATTTTTTGAGTAGAAGGGTCCATCAAAAGTATGCAACATGGGTACTTCTTGGATGAGAAATTAGAGTTTGCATCCAACGAGTACTCCTGCTCGAAATTTGAGTAAAACCGTAGGGTGATAAGTTGAAAATACGAGTTGAAAAAGTAGTTTTATTATTTTATTATTTTGTATTATTTTTACTTTTTTACTCTAAAAATGGTGAATCATCCCCCATGGTTGACATCATCATCTTGAATCCTATTGGTTCTTATAAATTTTATTTTTGTTGTACAATTTTCTTAGGAGGCCCATTTTAGACCTCAAAATTCCCCTAATATGAGGTAAAATGTGTTGTAGTTGGTGGTAGCTACTTGGCCTGATGCCAAACAATGAAATGAAGCCCTAAGAACTTCGTCACAAGTCTCCCGGATGAAATATTGATCCCTCCAATGGAAAAATAGCTCATAAATTGGAGATCTCTCTCCTCCACTGTTGCAACCCTCCAACACAACACAGATCTGGAATAGACTGTGCTATATATGAGATTGAAGCTTGGCCAAATGCCAGCTAGTGGTAATGCAACTCAAGATAACCTCTCCTGAGTAGGCACTCTAAGTCCCCCGAGGATGAGGGTGGGATTTCCACTCGGAAACACCCTTGAGATAAATAGCACAAAAAACCTTGCTAAACAACGAAAACATCCATAAATATCTCACATGACAAATCCAGATCTAAAAATATCAAAATCAATAATAAAAATCCATGTCTTCTAATGCTTCCATCCTCTTCCTTTTATGCTTGGTGAGCTTCCTCACCCTGGGTCCCACTCATTAAAGGATCTTTCTCATGCATACACTCCTCCTAAATGAATGCATTGTCGTCCATTAATCCTCCATGATCTCCATAACAACGTATTTGATCTGGTCAAAATTGACCTAGTCCACATGCTATAGCCCCTGTTCACACCTTAGGGTGGTTTATTAAGCTAAAATAATTATCCACTTTCACATGAGAAGTGGTTTTATTTATCATAAAGAGATTTATGGGTCTCCCTACCAACTTATTCACCTATATAAGTGACATAACAAAACTTTAATATTCCAATTAGATATAAGCTAATTTAGGAATATTACAGTCCTCCCCTCCAAAATTTTGCTTGTCTTGAAGAAACTGCAAGTATATTGCAAAAACTCCAATGGATATGTCTCCTCCCAAGTACACAAGTTAGACTTTGGTGGATAAACCAAATAGCTTTCATCTTGAAGAAGTGGAAGATATATGGAAAAAGTTATCTGATGTCCATTGGTCTCCTCGAGGCATGAGAGATGGTAAATGTTGGGTGTCTCAATCCCAATGAGAAGCTCCAATATCCATGCTCTCATCCAAACAAAGTGAGTCATCCTTGGTAGCTCATAGAAACAATCACCAATCCCCTTCTTTTGTAATGTGCAGGGGCTGCATGGTTGAAAATGGGAGATATAATTGTTTAACTTATATTTTCTCTCTCTCCATTTTTGATAAATTTGGAGTTGTTGATCTTGGGATGTAGTAATATAGTCCTCATGAATCCAAAAGGTACCTGTAATCCCATGATCCCACTCCTTGGTCCTAGGAATCTCTCTTGGCCAATCCATCCCACATATAGTGAATAGAGTATCATCTCCATATGGGCTCCAAAATAAACATGGACTAAGTGTCACATGACATACTCGATGGTGACAATAGTCCCTCAAGTGAGACTTGCATTGTTCTGATTCTTGTTGTCTCCAAACATGATATGATAAGTGGCCATCCAACCACTTGCTTGCTGCCATAAGCTTCTCAAAAGCTTGAAAATAGTAGAGGGCATTAGGTGTTCGCTGAACATGAACCAAAAAAAACAATTCTTGCACAAAGTCCTCTTGAAAGTGGTCAATCCCATCATTGAATGTAGTCCCAAAAGGACCATGAAATCTAAAGAGAGGCTTGCTCTCTTGTGGAGAAATGTGCTGCAAATGTATGGTAAAGGAATGTACATACATTTTTAGTTGATCAATAAGCATCAAAACACAATATTTACCATATATTGTGGACAAGTTGGTGAATTTTTCCTTAGATGAACCTTCCCATCACTCCATCAAAAGGGGAAGTGACTGAAACAACCTTGAAAGGTGGTTTCTCTCCTCCTCATACATCAAACAAGCTACACATATCTTGATATGTTGGTGCACATCTTCTTTGAGATCCTACCAATAAAATCCCTCCATTATGGTGTGATAAGATTCAATGAAGTTTACACGTCCTGAAAAGAGTACCTCATATCTTGCATTTAGAATCTCCTTCTTGAGCTTGGAGTTTCTAGTCAAGTAGATCTGATCATGGAAATAAGTGACTCCATCAACCACTCTATATCTCCCATCCGTCACTTTCCCATCAAGAACCTTACATGTGAAGAGGTTCTTGGAATATTCCACCAATAGTTAGGACTCCCAATATGGATCTATGCTTCCCAACAATGACAATGTTGTTGAATTCTGAAATGAAGCACCTGTCATATCATAGCTCTCCTCTTTGACATGCTTAATGCCAAAGCCACATGTTGGAGTATTTATACCCCACCTTTTCTGCCTCCCTTGCAGTTGTTCTTGCTCAAGACAAGATTGAATTACATGGAGGTCAAACTCCTCTTGGAAGGCATTTCACATCAAAAACTTCCATAGTTTGGCCAATGCATGAAAGAGAGTTAGTAACCTCTTTTCATACTCAGAAATATTCCTCATGTGTGAAAGTATCATTTTCTGCTCCAAGGCTATGGAGTATCCCTTTGAAACCATGCTCATGCCATCACAGACTCCCAAATCATCATCTACCAACACAATTAGCTGAGTGGGAGATGCCAATTTCCATATTAGAAAATTGGTCATCCCTCTTTTGAACCCATCAAAGGTTCTTTGCGTTGTGCGAGATCCTCCCAAGGCTCCTTCCTTAGCTAATTATATCAATGATTCACCATGTCGAGAGAACTCGTTGATCATATTCCAATCAGGGGGTCTCCCTAGTGGAATGCCTCCATGTAATGAAACATCAAGGCCTAAAGTAGGATGTATATGTGAGTGGACTGATTTCTCCCTACCTTCATTACAGAAATGACCCTCCTGCTTCTGTGCATAAACCTCCTGAAAAGGATGGGTGTGTATGTTCCCAATCACTTGATGTTGGCCATCCTTCTAATCTTCTCCTACCTTTTTCAATATCTCACAGTCTAAGGTGTCTTTATCCAATGTAATAAAATCATGCACACCCAAGGTCATATTGGTGTTAAGAGTCTTAATAAAAAAGAAGTGATCTATCATGGTGGATGTCCCCAAATTTGTGGTGAATGTTGGAACACACTTCCTCCATTGTTTGTTCTCATTCCTATCAACATAGACACATGCTGCTCATGATCTTCATATGTAAGATCCTTTGGAACTTCTTGCAAAGATACAAGAGCTCCTGTAGTTGAAGCAATTGCTTCATCTCGATCTATAAATGGTGGAGGAGATCCTACTGATTTCATAGTGCTGGAGGCTCTTTCCAACTCTTCTGTTTCCTTCTCCTCATCATTGGAGAATAACTCGTGATTAAGAGATCCTTTGGCTTGATCCCCTCTTGAAGGAGGAATCCTTATGTCTCCTCCCTTAGAAGAAATTTCTTGCTGAAGTGGGGTTTTATCCCTTGGAAAATAAGTTTACAAATATTTAAACCCCTCAACAATGCTCTGAAATGGAGTTGGTTTCATGGATCCTTCCAACTCATGAAAAGGTTGTGATTTCTTTGGATTGGCTACCTCACCCAAGGAAGTTTCAAAATGTTTTAGATCAAATATTTTCACTAACCTCCTAGTGAAATTTTCATAAGTAGATATATTTTCATTATTCAATGAGGAAGATTCATAAAACCACCAAACATAAGCCATACCTTCAAGATGCAGTGTTTCTACTCTAATCACTTCCTTTTCTGAAACTTGATGCAACTGAAAATATGTGTCTAGTTTCTTTACCCAAGCCTTGGTTGTGCTCTTGGGTGACCCATCAAAAGTAGGTAGAAAGAATATACCCAAAGTGTGCTGCATGCACCTTCTTCTTCTATTATGGTTACTGGGTCTTCTATTTTCTTTGATTTGACAAAACCCTTGGAATTTTAGATGCTCCTTAAATATTTTAGACTGAGATTCATATTCTTGGAGATAGTCACCAAGAGTCTCCTCCTTTGGTGTGTCTCCTTCCTCTTCTTCTCTTGCTAAGAATGTAGGAATGGTAGCACGTTTTAGATCTAATGGTGTAGCTGAATTCTCGCACCCATAATGTGAAGCATTGGATCTTTATTTATGTACAAGCCCTCTTGGAAAATCTCTATATCTCTCCAGCCTCATCTCTTTGATGTCTCTATTAGTGCCCTGCATAGTTTGAAGAAGAAGTCTTGAGAACTCATTCCCTTTCATTTCTCCTGATAATGGAGTTTTTCCTTCATATATTATGTAGATCTTCTCCTTTGTATGATAATCCTCTTTAGATGACATAATGCTTGAAGTACACAGGCTGAGCCAAGATTATGCTCTGATACCACTGTAATATCCCAAAATTGGGAGAGCAACAATATAGCACTTAAAACTAGAAATATGCAGAAATATCAATAGATAAAAACATAAGACAACCATAGATCCATTAAATTTTATTATAACATAAAAATAGGTACAAATAATTGAGGAAAATATCACTCAAGTTGTGCAAACAAGCCTCACATGAAAGCATACACCTAGATCTGAAATGTTGTTAATACATGAAATACATGAATGCTAAAACTCCAATGTCTATGAGGGGATAACTATAGCTGAAAATGGAAATACATATATGTGCTGATACAATGCTCCAATAGTGCAAGGAATATAGACCCAAGCTCCAAAACTGATTTCCAAGACAACCCAGAAAAGGTTTCCGGAAATACACACTATACAAAAATAACAGATATGCCCCCTAGGGTTGAATAACCACTAAAACTGAGTCATTGATATGAGGTGGTTGATATAAAATATGAAATGGATAATCCTCCTCCAACTGATATCCTAGATGAAGGGTTGATCCCCCACATAGGAAACCCAAACACTCCAAATAGGGCAATAAACCCATTACTGTAGCTGCTCTCTAAAATAACACAGTCCTTGAGGGAAACTGCACTGTAGCTGGTGGTAGCTTCTTAGCCTACTGAAAAATAATGAAATGAAGCCCTGAGAACTTCCTCACAAGTCTCTCGAATGAAAGGATGATACCTACAATGGAAAACTATCTCAGAAATTGGAGATCTCTCTCCTCCACTGCTGCAACCCTGCAACACAACATAGATCTGGAATAGACTGCATTGTATATGAGACTGAAGCTTGGCTAAATGCCAGATAGTGGTAATGTAGCTCAATATAACCTCTCCTGAGTAGGCACTCTAAGTCACTTGAGGATGAGGGTGGGTTTCTGCTCGGAAACACCCTTGTGATAAACAACACAACAAACCCTACTAAACAACAAAAGCATGCATAGATATGTCACATGAAAAATCCAGATCTAAAAAGATCAAAATCAATAATACAAATCCATGTCTTCTAATTTTTCCATCATCTTCCTTTTATTCTTAGTGAGCTTCCTCACCCTGGTTACCACTCATTAAAGGAGCTACTATCATGCATACACTCCTCCTAAATGAATGTGTTGCCCTCGATTAATCCTCCATGATCTCCATTACAACACTGTTGACCTAGTCAACATTGACCTAGTCCACATGCTCTAGCCCCTGTTCACACCTTAGGGTGCTTTAATAAGTTGAAATAATGATCCACTTTCACATAAGAAGTGGTTTTATTCCTCATAAAGAGATTTATGGGTCTCCCTACCCACTTATTCACCTATTTAAGTGACATAACAAAACTTTAATATTCCAACTAGCTGCAGTCTAAATTAGGAATATTACAACAACATCTAGAGAAGTTGTGTGCAACAATATGCATCGGCCACATATTCTTCTTCCATTGTGGATAAGGTAATGAAACTTTGTTTCTTGCTTAGCTAAGTTACTAATTGGGGCCCCATATAAAATGCACCTCCACTAGTGCTTTTCTGGTCATCAACATTTCCAGCCCATTCCGCATCTATGTAAGCATGAAGAGTAAGGTCGACATTTTTAGGATACAATAGACCAAAGTCTTGTGTTACTTGGAGATATTTGAATATTATATTTACTTCTTGAATATTTTATTCCTTCAAATCAGCTTGGAAATGTCCAACAATCCCAATTACATGCATGAAATCTGGTCTAGTACCTGTTAGATAAAGCAGACTTCCAATCATAGGCCTATATTATGGTTGGTTTATAGTGGGAGAACCATCATGACAAATGAGGTTACATCCTTTCATCATTGGAGTACATATAGGTTTGCAATCTTCCATCCCATACTTCTTCAGAATCTTCTGGAGATATTTTGTTTGTGAGAGAAATATGTCATCTTTTGCTTGTTGCACTTTTAAACCAAGAAAATATGTTAGTTCCCCAAGTAAAGACATTTCAAATTCTTGCGGCATAATAGAAGAAAATGTTTGACTCATAGATTCTTCATTTTTCCCAAAGATGATGTCCCCAACATAAACAACAATAATTATCAGTTTATCATCCTCAATATTTGTGTATAAGTTGTTGTCTTCAAATCCTTTTATGAAGCCTTGTTGTTGAAGATACTTGTTAAGATGATAATACCATGCCCGTGGAGATTGTTTAAGCACATATAAAGCCATTTTTAGTTTGAATATGAGGTTTTCATCATTCCCCAAAATCAATCCTTCTTCTTGTTCAATATATACTTCTATTTCTACATCTCCAATAAGGAGAGTAGATTTATATCCATTTGATAAGCTTTGAAACGTTCAAAACTTGAAAATGGAAGAAAAATTCTTATGGATTCAAGTCTAGATGCTAGTGCAAATGTTTCTTCAAATTCTATACCTTCTTGTTGAGCATAACATTTAAAAACAAGTCTAGCTTTGTTTCTAATGAATTCTCCATTTTCATTCAAATTATTTTTGAATATCCATTTTGTCCCAATAGCATTTTTATCATAAGGCCTTGAAACCAATTCCCAAGTATTATTCTTTTCAATTTGATCAATTTCTTCATCCATGGCCTTAACCCAACATTCATCTTTACTAGCTTGATTTACATTTTTTGGTTGGATGATCGATAATAAATCTAGACAACTAGGAGATGCTACAAGGGTTATTCTTGTTTGTACCCAAAATTCCTTTTCTCCTAGAATTTTAGTTTATGGATGATTCTTTTGAACATACCTAGATGGAGCCTTTTATTTATCTGATGTGTGTTCTTTTTCCGCTTCGTTAGTTTCCTTTTCTATACCATTGCGATTTGATGTGGGAAAGCATTCATCATCATCATCATCATCCTATTTTGTTGTTGTTACCCTTTTGGTAGTTGTGCATGCTTCATCAGTCACAACATAAATAAATTCAAAAATTTTCCAAAGTCTCTAATTGTAGCATTTGTATCCTTTACTTCTAGATGAGTAACCAAGAAGTATTCCTTCATTTGCTCTAGCTTAAAAATTACCAAGTTTTCCATTGTTCTTTTTTATGAAACATTTGCTTCCAAAATCTCTAAAATGCTTTACAGTGGGAGGCTTACCATACTAGATTTCATAAGGAGCTCTATCACTACTCAAACGAACATGAGCCCTATTGAGAATATTTACTGTCATGTTAAGTCCCTATATTACTAGTATAGTCCCTTATTGTTGTTAGTGTAACCCCCTTATTGTTATTGTTGTACCCTTGTAACCCTAATATTGTTATTATTGTTCCCTTACATTATTATTGTTAGGTCGGCTAGGATTATATTGTGATCCCATCAACTCATATATATAGAAGGAGGTTTTGTTCATTTGTATCATCCAATAATTATTCATTTATGTAATGTAAAGGAGGTTTCCCCTCGAAGTGGCTTATTTCTAAGGCGTTGAGCTCTCTTTTCTTCTATTTTTGGAGTCAGTTTCATAACATTTGGTATCAGAGCTTTGGATTCTAGGTTTTTGCTGCTCCAATCAGGTCAGACCTGTGGCATTGGAAAGAATATTCAGAGGGCTACTATAGGTCCGAATTTCAGATATTGAAGATCCGAAATCACAGAGATAATTTAGTTTCGATATCGAGCTCCTCAAAAGCAAGAAAAATGTGTGTATTTATTTTTTTGAATTGGATAAGTCTTGCGTGAAAAATCAGTTTGAAGTGATTCTAAGGGCATTTTGAAGCATAGATATCAGTATTGGTTTCTAAAATGACACCTAAAAATAATTCAACACCCATTCAGCCTTCATAAGGCTCTACTATGACTCATGAAGAGGAAGAAGTGAAACATGACATATCAAAATTACAAGAGAAAGTGCACCAAATTTCACTCTCGCGAAGACCAAAAAAAATGAAATGGAAGTTTTGAAGAAAGGCATGGAAGTTAAGATGGATGGTTTGAAGAAGGGCATGGAAGCTAATATGGATGGTTTGAAGAAAAGCATGGAATCTAATATGGATGGCATGAAAGTTGGAATGGAAGCTAAGATGGATGACATGGAATAAAAAATGAAAGACAACATGGGAAACATGAAGAATGATCTAAATGCAGACATGGAAGGTTTGAAAAAGTTGATACAGGAAATTTTTCCTAATGGCAAAAATATAGTAGAGGAAAATCATGATGAGAACAAAATAAATGTTAATCATGATTTCATAAACTCTAATGCATGATGGAATAACCACCATATTCCGAATATGGATATGAGGAATTTTGATGGCAAGGATCTTGTAACATGGATAATACAAATGGAGCAATATTTTTATCTCAATAATGTGCAAAACAGAAAAAAGGTATGCATTGCAACTCTACATTTAGAACAAAATACATTTGTATGGTATCAATGGCTTTGCTCCCATAAATTTTTTTTCACTTGGTCAATTTTTATGGAGGAAATGATAGGACATTATGAGGATACAAAGAGCAACACCTTCTTCAGCTAATTTATAACTATCAAACAAAAGGGTTCAATAGAGAAGCATATTGAGGATTTCCAAAAATTGAATATAAGGCTAACTGATATTCCAGAGGAACATATGATTGATGTCTTGATAGGGAATTTAAAGGATAACATCCAACATGAAGTTAATTTTTGGGAACCTAATTCATTGGAGAAGGCATTTAGGTTGGCAAGAAAAAATGAATCCAAAATTATGGCGACAAGGAAGCCTACCACTCCCATCTATAAAGATGGAAGTGTTGCTAATCCTAGACTTCCATAACCTACAAGGTTGACGCGACAAAAATTGGAAGAAAAAAGAGCAAAAGGGCTTTGCTATAGTTGTGATAACAAATACACTAAAGTTCATAAGTGTGGTGAGAAGAAATTATTTTACATAGATTGTGAAGAGGAGGAAGAAAATGAACAAGAAACTTCAAAAGAAGAGGATATACATCTGGAACCAACCCTAGAAGAAGAAGAAATGAGTCCAACCATATCGTGTAATGCATTGGCAGGAATTACCACTCCTCAAACTATCAACATAGAAGGACATATCAAGAAGAAAAAGGTAATAGTGTTGATTGATTTTGGTATTACCCATAATTTTATACATTGTAAGGTAGCCAAGGAATTGAATTGTTTCATATACCCAACACCAGAATGTCAAGTGATGATTTCAAATGGAGGAACTATAAATTTCTCTGGAAAATGCTATAATATCAAGCTAACCATGGGGCAATATGTATTGAATATTCCAATTCTTTCCATTCCAATGGAAGGTGCTGATGTTGTACTAGGAGTACAATGATTACAATATTTGGGGACGGTAGCTTTTATTTTTCAAGAACTTTTCTTGAAATTATTTTCTGAAGCAAAGGAAATCGAATTACGAGGTATTTCAAGGAAGCCGAGAAAGATAATAAGCTCTAATGTCATGAAAAAGCTTCTGAAGAAAGAGCAATGAGGCATAATTGCATAATTATGCTCACTAGAAGTTCCAACATCAAAATCATCTATTTCTCTAGATCTCCAAAAAGCCTTGGACAATCATTCCAATGTGTTTGAAACTCCCAAAGGACTCCCACCTATTCGTGATCATGATCATGCTATTCATTTGATTCCAAGAAGTGTTCCTCCAAACATCAGGCCTTACAGATATCCTTATGTCCAAAAGATCGAAATTGAACGTATGATTGCAGATATGTTAGAGGCTGGTATAATTCAACCTATTCAAATTTCTTTCTCTACTCCAGTAGTATTGGTGCACAAGAAGGATGGATCATGGTGCATGTGTCTAGATTATAGAGAGATCAATAAGCTCACTATTAAAGATAAATTTCCCATTCCTGTGATTGATGAATTATTGGATGAATTACATGGAGCAATTTATTTTACCAAGTTGGATCTTCGTTCAGGATATCATCAAATTAGAATGAAGACTGAAGATATTACAAAAATAGCATTTTGAACTCATGAGGGTCATTATGAATTTTTGGTCATGCCTTTTGGCCTTACCAATACACCTTCTACATTTCAAGGGTTGATGAATTCCATTTTAAAAGCCTTCCTTAGAAAATTTGTGCTAGTATTTTTTGATGAAATACTAATCTACAACAGGTCTCGGAAGGATCATGTTCAACATGTTGACAGGGTGCTCAAACTATTGGAGGATAAAAATTTTTATGCAAAAACATCTAAATGTTTATTTGGAGTACAAGAGGTGGAATATCTGGGTCATATTGTATCTCATGAGGGTGTTAAGGTATACCCTAACAAAATTAAAGCCATTAAGGAATGGAAAGCCCCCACAACCATAAAGCAGTTGCGATGATTTCTCAGGTTAATAGGGTATTATCACAAGTTTGTTAAGAATAATGGGAGAATTGCAGCACCTCTAACAACATTATTGAAGAAAGATGCATTTTCACGGACTCCTGAAGCAACTAAGGCATTTGAACATCTTAAAGAGGAAATGTGCCTAGCACCAGTCTTAGGTACGCCAGACTTCACAAAAGCCTTTATTGTGGAATGCGATGCCTCGAGAAATGGAATTGGTGTTGTTTTAGTGAAATAAGGAGGACCCATTTCTTTTGGCAGTCGTCAAATCAAAGGAAAGTATTGAAAGAAATCTATTTATGAGAAGGAAATGTTGGAAATACTACATGAACTAAAGAAATGGAGACCTTACCTAATGAGAAGACAATTCAAGTAAAATCTAATCATGATAGTCTTAAAAACTTTCTGGAACAAATACTATCTTCAGAAGAGCAGCAAAAATGGGTCACAAAGATGTTGCGTTATGACTTTGAAAACATCTACAAAAAATGGAAGCTAAATGTTGTTGCAGATGCACTCTCAAGAAAGGATGAAGAGGTGGAAGCATTGCTTTGTGCCATTTCTATTATCCAACCAGATTGGAAAACCGAAGTAAGGGACAAATGGAAAAAGGACGAAGAAGTGTGGATATTCATTCAAAAGTTGCAGCAAGATCCTAGTACGTCTGATACATTTAGTTGGAAAAATGATTGCTTATGGTACAAAGATCGCTTATATATTTGCAAGAATTCCCAACTAAAACAAAATATTCTTTCGGAATTGCACACTTCTCCTTTAGGAGGACACTCAGGATTTAAAAAAAATTACCATAGGGTGTAGAAATAATTTTTTTGGGATGGCCTTAAATCTAATATTCAAAAGTTTGTGGCGGAATGTTTGGTTTGCCAGCAAAATAAAGTTGAGACAATTAATACCCCGGGTCTTCTACAACCTTTATCCATTCCAATTCAATGTTGGGAGGAGATTTCAATGGATTTTATCACAGGTTTACCTAAGTCCAAAGGAAAGAGTGTCATCATGGTGGTAGTTGATATACTTACCAAGTAATCCATTTAAAGAAAGTACGATTTCTAATGCATTTATGGAAACAATTCAAAAGCTACATGGAAACCCAAATATTATTGTAAGTGACAGAGATCGTATTTTTATTGGAAATTTTTGGATGGAATTATTTTCTTGTTTGGGTAATCAACTAGCTTGTAGCTCATCTTATCATCCTCAATCCGATGGTCAAACAGAGATAGTGAATAAATTTTTGGAAGGATCTCTTCGTTGTTTTGTATTTCATAAGAAAACACTATGGGTCAAGTGGTTACCTCTCGATGAATGGTGGTATAACACTTCTTTCCATACTACAACAAAAATGACCCCATTTATGGAACTTCATGGATATCATACACTATCCATCACATCTTCTTTAAGAGAAAATTTTAAGGTTCAAGCAGTGGAATATCACATCGAGCATCAACAAGAAGTTCTCCAACTCTTAAAGGATAACCTAAATTTGGCACAAAATCAAATGAAACAATAGGCAAACCAACATCACAACGAGATAATTTTTGATGTAGGAGACTGTGTATTTTTACAGCTATAGCCATAGCAAAAAATGTCCCTCAAGAAATCTAAGAAGGATAATAAATTATCACCAAATTACTATGGTCCTTACAAGGTGTTGCAAAATATTGGTACTATGGCATACAAATTGGAGCTTCCTACTTCTTCGCGAGTGCATCCAATTTTCCGTGTTCCATGCTTAAACAAGGTTATAGGGGACAAACTTCCAGTTCAAACAATATTCCCAAAACTTGATAAGGAAGGAAAAATCATATTGGAACCTGAAGCATTCATGGAAACAAGAACTCTACAACTACGAAATTATTAATTTCAGAGTATCTCATCAAGTGGACGAACTTACCCACTAAAGATTCTACATGGGAGGATAAGAATTTTATACGAAAGCATCCGGAGCTACTCAAGCATTGAGGACAACACTTTTTTGAAGGATAGGGGCATGTTAGGTCCCTATATTACTAGTATAGTCCCTTACTATTTTTATTGTAACCCCCTTATTGTTATTGTTGTACCCCTATAACCCCAATATTGTTATTATTGTGCCCTTACATTATTATTGTTAGGTCAGCTAGGATTATATTATGATCCCATGGAATCATATATATAGATGGAGGTTTTGGTCATTTGTATCATCCAATAATTGTTCATTTATGTAATGTAAAGGAGGTTTCCCCCTCGAAGTGGATTATTTCTAAGGCGTTTAGCTCTCTTTTCTTCTATTTTTGGAGCTAGTTTCATAACACCTTGGAACCAATTCCCAAGTATTATTATTTTCAATTTGATCAAGTTCTTCATCCATGGCCTTAACCCAACATTCATCTTTACTAGCTTGATTTACATTTTTTGGTTGAATGGTTGATAATAAATCTAGATAACTAGGAGGTGCTACAAGGGTTATTCTTGTTTGTACCCCAAATTCCTTTTCTCCTAGAATTTGAGTTTATGGATGATTCTTATGAACATACCTGGATGGAGCCTTTTCTTTATATGATGTGTGTTCTTTTTTTTCTTCATTAGTTTCTTTCTCTATACCATTGCGATTTGATGTGGGAAAGCATTCATCATCATCATCATTATCATCCTATTTTGGTGTTGTTACCCTTTTGGTAGTTGTGCATGCTTCATCAATCACAACATAAATAAATTCGACAATTTTCCAAAGTCTCTAATTGTAGCATTTATATCCTTTACTTTTAGATGAGTAACCAATAAGTATTCCTTCATCTGCTCTAGCTTCAAACTTACCAAGTTTTTCATCGTTACTTTTTATGAAACATTTTCTTCTAAAAACTCTAAAATGCTTTACAGTGGGGAGCTTACCATATTAGATTTCATAAGCCATTTTATCACTATTCACACAAACATGAGCCTTGTTGAGAATATTTACTTTTGTATGTGTAGCTACACCCCAGAAGGTGTCATGATTTCTAGACTCATCAAGCATAGCACACACCATTTGCTGAACTATTATATTATTTATTTATTCCATGCCATTTTCTTGAGGAGTTATGGCTACAAAAAATTGTCTTTTAATGCCATGTTGTTCACAGAAATCAAAGAATTCATCTATTACTTATTCTCCTTGCTGGAGCAGGGTCCCATGGGGTAAATTTTTGGGTTAAGTTTTGTATAAGTTTTGTTGTGCGTGCTACGTGAAGGAGTCAAAGAGGCTTTTGGGCAGGTCAAAGTCCCTTAATAATTGGAATGCATTTAAAAGGAAATCCATGAGTCTAAAACCATGTTTTTAGACCATGGTATGTGCACGTCTATATAGTATAAATATGTAAATATTGACTCAGGTAAACTTATCTGATAGTGAACTATTTTTGGTTAATGTTTTGATCTAAGTCTGGGTTTTTGGGTAGAAAGGCTCCTGCTAGCTATGTGCGCAGAGACCTAGGTCTTGCCTTTGTGTGGAATCCGCTAGTTGTGTGCACAGAAGGATATATTGTATTAAATTGAAGGATTAAATATACTGGAATTTATAGATCTCTTAATAAAGAAGACAATTTTGGAAAACCTACTCTCATGTGATTTCTATGTTCATTATCTATTAATTGTGTTAAGATCTAAATCTATTCTATTATTGCATATTTACTTTTTTTAGTGGTTAATTTCATCTGTGAGCAAAAATTAGTTGATGTTAGATGAATAGATCTTATTGAAGTATTCTTGAACACTGTGCACAAATATCTATTGAAGTATTCTCTGATAATCAGTGAAGGCTTTTGATCCGTTGACGCCTGCATCTGTTATATTATCTGTTACAATTTTGTTTAGTGTCACTACATCAAACACTTCCTTAGGGTGTAGAAACCTGGTTCCAGCACCCTCCCATACTGCTTCGGGTGAGGCTTTGGTTTGTGCAAGAAGATCACTACCAAAAGGGCCAGTAGTTGGATGGTTTTGTTGGTTGCACGATATCTCCAAACCTGGGTTAGGAATCCTTAGGCCAACAAATGGTTCCATTTCCAGGACCAGGATAATTTGGAGGGAGAATTTATTTTTGTTGGAAATATTGTCATTGATGGCAAAGGAATTGGCAAAGACAGGAGCAACACCTAAACTATCCATAAGGAAAAAGAGACAGAGCAGTAGAGTTGAATTAGGGGTTTAATACAGTTTTTAAAGGAGATGACAAAAGGGAGAGCTGCTAGGACAAGGTAATAGACTGAAGGACAAATTGAATATCTGGCTAAGATTTGTATATGTTAATGAAGAACTGTGGAATTGTGTTAAATATGAGTAAATATGGAATATATATGACCTATGTGATCAATTTCATAATGGGCAGAGGATAACTACGGTGCCCGGAGAAGAATGAAATCATTGTTAGGGATATGTGTATTATATGTGTATTGACTAATGTAATTCTTGTATGAAATCCCCTGAATATCTGTATGATTCTCTGTGAATGGAGTTAAAAGTGAAACCCTGTTGAGGAATCATGGTGGTAGGATTCGAATTCCAGGATGAGACCTTATTGTAATGAAGATCTGGCTTAGTTTTATATTTGCAGTCATGGAACTACATGGTTGAATATATAGTGGGCTCTCAAGGCATTCAGTGTATCCATTCAAGAACTTAATGGTGGCAGAGATATGATGTTTTTGAATGTACAAGTAGAAGCGGAACTGTGACAGGATAGAACTCCAAAATGGAAGGTTGACATGTTATATATATCATAGCAGAATTGAGGAATGACATTGAATTATCACGAGTTAATGTTTGTAAGGAAATCTCGTCAGAAGAAAACTACATTTGTTCATTGGTTATTGGAAATCCTGCCAAAGATAGACCAGAGTTATAGCGCAAACCCAGACTAACCCTTTGGAATCATGAACGGATCCTTGAGCGAAGGGCGGAACCACGAAGGAGGAATAGTGAAAATGGTTTATGGTTTTCATCGCACTGCCTTCAATGGGCAAGCGGTATTCAAGAGGTGGGGAGCGATTCCATAGAACGGGTGACACACGTCCCTGTACGATTCTATAAAACCACTTTTTACTGTGTGCCATCGTGCGTTATAGTTCGACCCAGGATGCCTAGTGATATCGTTGAGCACCGTTGATCTGGGAAGGGGTCATCAGACGGTCGTCATTTTTTGAAGGTGCGCGAAGATTAACATAGGTACGGCGGGCCATCGCATTATTAACGATCGATATTGAAGGTCGAGCGATATGCATATATGCTGTTGATCTAGAATCTTGCTAATATAATGGTGATCGGACGCTGGACTTGTGCGAAGTTTACCTATGGTACCACGCGCGTATTTGAATGGCTATTGACTATATTTGTGGGCCCGGGGTCAAAGGTTTACCATATTATTTGGAAGGGTTAAAATGCAAAGGGTTAACTTTAATCCTAAAGTTCTGTTCAAAATTGTAAATATATTTATTTATCAATTTCTTTAAATTGATAAATAAAAATTAAAAAGAGATCAAAAATTCCCATGGGATAAACTAAAAGGAATACTGTCAGAGGAATACCATTAGTGGTTCGTGGTTTTGACTCATGGTTTTAATAAAGGGAAAACTATATAAGGAGAAGAAAAATAAAGAACGAGGTGTGCATTGTAAAGGTGGTGAATAAAAAAAATTTCTAAAAAGAATATCTATATGGGCAAGCTCTGTTCTTAACTGATAAATCTGAAACTACGATGTGCCCATAAATATAATGATGAATCTCTGGTGTGAATGACGGAAAAAATCATGAGGAACTGGTGTGAGTATACAGAAAATAAATAAATTTGGTGACTGGCAAGGTATGTCGTATGGAAACTGGTGGATCCAGTATGAAAGTTGATAAAACGTGGTCCGCAGTGGTGCTGAGGGTCGAAGCCTTTAGAGACGGGGTTGTAGCTCCCTTCCAGTGGTAGCTGGTAAATGAGAGTAGGGGGTAGTAGCTCCCTTCCAGGAGAGGCTGGTAAATGAGAGAAGGTTGAAGCCTTCTGCAGGTGGGTGCTTGTGTGCTAGTATAAGTCTGCACCAGCATATATTGTAAGTTTTCTCTATAAAAATATTGAAGACTGAGATTACAGCAGCGGTGGTTTTTCTCCCGAATTGGGTTTCCACCTTAAATCCTGGTGTTCATATGTATTGTTTTGTTTGATGGTTTGTTCTATCATTTTTTTTCATGCTTAATGCTTATCTGATGCAATACTCTAAGTAAAGACATAATAAGATATCTGGACATACATATTGGATGCAGTACTGTAACATATGGTTTTGAGAGAAAGCAAAGAAAAATTGTTCAGACCTAAATACTGATTCACCCCTCCCCCTCTCAGTATTTTTCCCAACAATTGGAATCAGAGCAGGTCCTTCTGAAAAAGCTTAGCCGCTAGAAGGAAGATCAAGCAAGATGAGAAATCAAGATGGAACAATATCTATTAGGCCTCCGCTCTTTAACGGAAACAATTTAATCTTCTGGAAAACAAGGATGAGATCCTATCTTCAGTCTTTGGGAGTAGAGGTATGGGCAATTGTTGAACAAGGATATCAATACCCAGCTGCAGTACCAACAAATCCAACGAAAAGAAAGAATTATGAAACGAATGCAAAGGTGGTCAATGCTCTATTTGGAAGTCTAACTGAATCAGAATTTGTCAAAGTCATGCAGCTGAATATAGCCAAGACAATATGGGACAAAATCATTCTAAGTTATGAAGGTGATGCAAAGGTAAAAAGTGCTAAACTCCAAACTCTCAGAATTCAATATGAGAATCTAAAAATGGAGAATGAGGAGAGAATTTCCAACTTCTTCTTACGTCTTGATGATATTGTAAATCGTATGATAAATCTGGGAGAAACTATAACCGAATCTACTTTGGTTGAGAAAGTCTTAAGATCACTAACGACAAAATTTAAGTCAAAAGTTTCAGCTCCTGAAGAAAAGCTGGATCTTCAAAATCTCATTGTGGTGCAACTTCATGGCATACTAACTGCATATGAAATGAGAAGAGGAGGACCATCTGAAGTCAAAGAAGCAGTATTTAGAACTTCTACAAAAGGGAAGGAAGTACAA
This sequence comes from Pinus albicaulis, assembly GCA_034641835.2. Classification (NCBI taxonomy): domain Eukaryota; kingdom Viridiplantae; phylum Streptophyta; class Pinopsida; order Pinales; family Pinaceae; genus Pinus; species Pinus albicaulis. Next base: position 219,969,674 of record CM076574.1, read on the forward strand.
AAAACAGAAGGATCAGGATATATCTCAGAAGAAGATGAGATAAACTTTGTAAATAAACTTCAACTTGGCACAGGATGGTTCAAAGGTAAGCTTCCTTTCAAATGTTTTGATTGTGGAAGAGTTGGTCATTATGCTGCTAAGTGTCCTTATAAAGAAACACATAAAAAAGGGAAGGAAGTAGCAAAAAGGAATAAGAATCTTTTTAGCACTAGAAAGAGTTACTACAGTCATGAAGATAGTGATGGGTTATCTGATAGTGAGGAAGAATGTGAACAAGATCTTAGACTTCTCATGGCATTTGAAAAAGAATCTAGAGAAGAAAAGGATACTTTTGTGGATGCTCTAGAAGACAGTGATTTTCTTGATGAAAACAATAAACTCAAAATTTGCTTAGAAGAGAGTAAAATAACCATAGAAACTCTAAAAAATCAGCTTGAAGAAAAAGAGAAACACAATGAGAAATTAGAGTGTGAAGTAGTAAGTCTAAGAAAAGAACTTGAGAAAGTAAAGACTCTGAATCTTAGATTTGATAAAGGATCTGAAACATTAGATGAGATTATCAAGGTACAACGTTCTCCTCTTATAAAGACAGGTCTTGGATATATTGGAGAATCTTCTCAGGCTTCAGCACCAAATTATCTAAAAGCAGTTACAGCTGGTTTACAACATGCTGCCACTCAGCAAGGGAATAAAGAATCTTTACAGGTAAAGCATGATCATCTCAATTCAAATAACACTAACAGGAATGTCTTTCAAAGAAACACCAATCAACAGGTAAATTCAAGTAGAAGATTTCATGATCACAGAAATTTCTTCTTCAATGGACAATGTTTCTCATGTCACAATTTTGGTCATAAAGTTGTTCAATGTGTTGCATATAAACCATCATGACAAGAGAAGCAAGAAAGAAAAGGATTGATATTGAAACAAAGAAGAATACTTATAACAACTTTTCTCCTCTTCAAAATGAAGTTAAATGTGCTTATTGCAATAACTTTGGCCATGAAGAATCTGAATGCAGGAGAAAAGTTCATCCAAAAGAACATGTTCCTTTAAGCTCCAAAGTATGGAAAAAGAAGGAATTACAAGTTGAAAATTGTGGCATAGCATTATTTGCAGAAGATGAAGAAAACCAATGGTACATTGATAGTGGATGCTCAAGACACATGACAGGTGATAAAGACAAAATTCTTGCATATAGTGCTCTAGAAAAAGAAAAAATTGTTACATTTGGAAATGATACTCCTGCAGTCATTAAGGGAAAAGGGTCTGTTTTTCTAAAAGAAAAGGTGAAAGCTAATGAAGTCATGTATGTGGATGGATTAAAGCATAACTTTCTAAGTGTAAGTCAAATGTGTGATCAAGGAACAGAAGTTGTCTTTAGTTCAAAATAATGTGTGGTACGTGATCTTGATACAGGTAAAGCAATTATAAAAGGAAAAATAACTCCAAACAACATGTATATATTGAAGAACC